>JARQOC010000103.1:0-105000 GCA_033576535.1 Allobates femoralis
TAAAATTAACCTACCCTTGAAATATAGACTGTTCATGTCTTTGTCAGTAGGCAAACTTACTAAATCAGCAAGGGATCAAATAAATATTTCCTTCACTGTTGGTCCACTTGTGGCAATGGGTTAATAAATAAACCATAAGCTATTAATGAACTAAACATCACCTGTCATAACTATAACAATTAATCCCACAGGCCTTCTACTCCACACCATGTGTCTCATGCATGGCAGAAAACATTCACTCTTACACCCTTCCCTGCATCAATGACTCCCCATCTTCACAATGTAAAGATTCTGTACAAACATAATGAATTTATAATAAACACATAAATGTATGCATTAATAAATATATGACCGTAGAGAAGAGCTTGTGCTGCTTTGATTATTGTGTTTGGAATTGTTCTCTCAAGGTAGAAAGAGCCATAAATGATTACCTCCATAGCATCTTGATCATTCTCCATAAGCTCTCCTTTATTCTTTGTGATCTCTATACCAGCCTTCTTAGTTGTCACTACAGTAACTACCTTTGTTACGGTTGCGCCAGTTTTCTGCAATAAAAAAATAAAGCATTAGAAAAATTAAGGCTTCTCATGGCTGAGGTAGAGACAAAAGGGGGCTGATTTAGATAATGACGGTGCCGGACAGACAGCCTTCCACTGGATGCAGAGACAAAGGCAGGATGAGGAAGCTCTTGCCTGTGTCAGAATAGGGGAATTGTAGCCGCTGGAATTCCAAGGGCTGGCAGGGTTGTAGAGCTGGTAAACCAAGCCACCGACTCCCTCATGTTTAAGTGATAAAATGTATTGTTATACAATGGTAACATCAGGCTTTAATCATTATTATGATACAATTATCAAGATAATAGAACATAATGATATTCAGCACATTCTGCATTGAACAACTGTACCCAATTTATTATATATCTTAGGAGTCAGAGTCGGTCCATTGAATACGGACTCCACCAAAATAGGCTCTGACTCCAAAGCCCTGACAGGACAAGTCTAAAATTGGGACTACAATGCCGAGTAAAGGATTTAAGCACATCAGTAGGTTTTGAGAACTAAATGAACTTTTCTGTATAGTTAATCGTTGCTAGATTGACTAAAATCTTGTATTACCTCAAGTTCCACTCTCAGGTACTGTCACAATTCTGCTCTCTGACATTAGTTGTTTTAACACCTAATTCAATTCTAAAATTAAATGTCAGCTGCACCTTCTATGTGCTCCTCCTGTCATAAACCTAATCTCCAAAATGATACTTTACAATTGTTCAGTGCAGCATTAATCAGTAGTAACACATGATGTGTAAGAAGTCATAGGACTGTCAGCGCTAACCTTTTCACTTCCACCCTTCATACTGCCCATATTAAACTTCTTCACTTCTTCTTTGACCTCTTCCATGTAGGCATCCAAAGGATCCAACTCCTCATCCTCTTCCTCCTGGTCCTCCTTCTCTCCTTCAGCTGGTTCTTCATCATCATCTGAGAAGAAAAAAAAACATTAGCTAAATATTTTAAACAAATGCAGCGGAAAATAATAACTATCAATAAAACAAGTACCATCATCGTCTTCTAAGCTCCATTTCTTTCCTTGTCTCATTTCTTCAACTTCACGTCTCAATTCTCCAATACTTTCCACAACTCTCTTGCGTTGCTCATCCCTCCATTTTTCTACTCTTTCTTTACGCTTCCTCATTTCTTCCTCAAGCTTATTCTGGTCAAAATTCTGAGTGAACAAGAGGATGAATGGTTAGAATTTATTATAGGTTTACAGAAAGTATATGAAGAAGGCCAAGAGCTGAGCCTGCATCATACCAGGCATATGCCGGCTGGGTTACATAGCCAAGATCTGCCTGTAACAGCAGAGACTTGAGCGTCCCCAAATCCCTGTAATTTAACCATGTAATTACCACTCTCATTCTCTAGCAGCAGAATTTAACCACCAGTGATCACGCACACAGGCTACTATGGGAGCTGAAGGACCCCAAAAGTGCCATGTTAGCCCTACTGTGATGCTCAGGCATAGGCTGGGCTTCATGGGTGAACAACTAATTGGCTAAATACTGCAAACCTGAGGAATTACAGCATATAGAATAAGTGATTGCAAGTTGACGTTATCAAGAAAGACAAAGTAAAAGGGAAAAAAAAAAGTATATAAAACAATAAAATAGGTATTGCCATAACGGTTCCAGGTTATTTTTATTATACAATGAATGATGAAAAACAGGACAAAAAAGGAGATTTTTGTGTACTCACCGTAAGATCCTTTTCTCTTAGCCTCTAATTGGGGGACACAGACCGTGGGTGTTATGCTACTGTCCACTAGGAGGCGACACTAGGCAGAATCTGCAAAAGAGTTAAGTGACTCCTCCTCTGCAGCATTACACCCCTGGAACAGGAAGTGCTTCTCCAGTTTTGTGCTAAAGCAGTAGGAGAGTTAACAGATAATAACAGTGACACAGGAAGTCTACACAGGCAACCTGTGTAAACAAATATAGTCAACAAGGTAATAACAGTGTAACAAGGCCTGAACCAAACAGGCACGTGTGTAAACAGTTAAAAGTTAGAGTAATACTAGTACCACAAGGCCTGTAACTAAGCAGGCGCATGTGGAAAACAGTGAAGAGTTAACGAAGCAATAATCGTACAACAGGGCCTGTAACTAAACAGACACACAGTACTACAAGGCCTGGAGCTAAAGAGGCACAAGTTTAAACAGTCAACAGAGTGATAATAGGCAAACATGTGTAAACATGTTAACCATGTAACAGCTGAGAAGCTATGTGAGAACTGTAGAAAAAAGGCCCACCAGGGCAATAGGGTGGGTGCTGTGTCCCCCAATTAGAGGCTAAGAGAAAAGGATTTTACGGTGAGTACACAAAAATCTCCTTTTCTCCTTCGCCTCATTGGGGGACACAGACCATGGGACGTCCCAAAGCAGTCCCTGGGTGGGAAAGAACAATGGAACTAGTGACACCGAGCATGGTCAGTGAAGAACTATGCCCCGACAGGCGGGCTTGCTGCCGCCTGGAGGGCACATCAAGCCCTATAGTGGCTTGAGTATGTGTGTAGGCTGACCCCTTTTGGCTGTCTACACACTTGTCGGACTGACACCTGGTGCCAAACGGACCAGGAAGCCCTCACGGCCGTAGTAGAATGTGCCGTGCCGCTGCCGGAAGGGATGAGATTTTGACGGTATAAGCGTCTTGGATGGTTAGACGAATCCACCTGGTTAGAGGAGCCTTAGAGGCTGACATGTCATTATTTCTGCCTTCTGGAAGAAGGGAGAAAGAGAATCCGACCTGTGGAGAGGCACTGGTTGTGGGTACTTCGATGCGTAGGGACCTGATAAAGGTCCTGCATATGTAGGTCCTTTACGACCAGACAGACTGGAGTCGGTCACAGCGATGACAGAGAGACGTCTTTAGTGAGGTGGAAGGAGTATACCGCCTAAGAAGAAGGATGGAACCAGCCGTAGAACAGTCTTGTTCAGGTAGAAGACCAGAAAAGATGGTTTACATGAGAGCGCTGAAAGTACCGATACCTCTGCAGAGAAAAATAATTTGCCACCAAAACACATTACTGTTTGTATGAGAATGCTAAGGGTAATAACCTATAGACGCTCAAAAGGTGGATCTTGTAGAGCCGTGAGGACGAAGATCAGGTCTCGCAGGTGTAGTCTTGTTGTATGGAGACCTTAAATGGGAGACCCTTTGAAGGAAGGATTTTCCTAGAGACCTGGAGGCAACACATTTTTGGAAGAAGGTGAAACAGGCTGAACCCCTGCTGTATGAGAGACCCCAAGGACAGACCTGAGTCTAGGTCTGAGTGGAAGAAACGAAAGATCTCTGCATGAAATAGGGTCAGGGGAATGACCCCTAGAGGAGCTCGGAGATAAAGAAAAACAAAACGATTACACTCGTGGTATATCGTCGATAAGGCTGGTTTACTTGCTGTGACTATGGTCGCTACAACATCCAGGGGAAAAAAACCATGGGGAAATTCCAGGTCTCAAGGGCTACGCCACTATTTTCAGAGTTGAGGAATTGCGAGGGAGAGCTGGCCCTGAGAGAACAGGTCTGAACTGTCTTTTTAGTTGTCCTGGTACTGCTGTTATGAGTTGGACGAAATTTTCGTCCAAGCGCATCTGGGCCAGTCTGAAAATACAGGGAGATCTGGCAACCGTCTTGATTGACCTTCCGCACTATCCTGTTAGTGTGAAAGAATATAGGGGAGACGGAGACAGGTCCCGTCTAGGACTTGTGCGTCTGTCCTATTGACTGTAGGTTCTAGGACCTGGCCAGAAAGGATGGAACCTTAGCATTGGAGATGTGAGGCCGTCAGGTCCACATCTGTAGTTTCCTGGCGCTGGCAGCCTTGACAGAAGACATCTGGATGAAGATGAAGATTCCCTGAGTCCGTCCCTTGGCGGTTTAGCCTGGTATGAGAACAGGTGACAGTACAGTGTTCAAGGATTCCACCCGGTGAAGGATGTGGCGAACGTCTGTCATCACTTGGAGACTGCCGGTTCCACCATGGTGGTTGACATATGCCACGGCTGTGGCATTGTCTGACTATATCCTAGCAAGACCGACTGCCAGAAGGTGACTGATTTCAGTACTAGAAATACTGCCCGAATCTTTGTAGATTGAGGGGCATCCTCGTGTGTGTGCGGGACTATTGGCATGTGCATTGTGATGGGAGTACATCGCACCACATCCTGTTCCTGGGACATGTCTAAGCATGGATAGTTGAAGAGGCCGTAGGTGCAGCTAAGGCTATGGAACTGCCTCCCATGCTGCCACTATCCTGTCTAGGACTCTTATAGCCGTTGTGAAGGATTGAGACGACCGCTGAAGCGAATTCCCAGACGAAGAATCCGTGTCTTGTCTGGGAAAAACCAATATGGCCAATACTCCATATGTGATGCTGCAGCATGTGGCCATCAGGAAGACATATGGGACTCTTTGAGTTTGTGTGCTGTGCTGGAACATGTGCTCTGGCATTGTGGTAGACTCATGGAGGGAGATCCGCCAACCGAGTCTTCTTAACGTGTCCAGTGAAATCGACAGTGTACGCAGACTCCTCCTGCATTGATGAATAAGTCGTCCAGACATGGGAGACTACTGGAATGCAGTATAGACATTTCCAACTTCAGGCTGCATTTATGAGCCTTAGGTCTCACGGTATTCACTTTTAACTCCTGAGACGAGAAGGAACTGACTGCGTGGAAGAAGGTTCAGGCCACAGCCACACGGGAGACCGGAGGGCCCATCCATTGGGTTAATGCATTTGCGAGTCTGCGAGGTCCTGCTTCGAAGCGGACTGAGCAGAGGGCATTTCGCGTGTTATCTCAACCCAAGTACCTAATATAGGTACAGTGAGGAGAATGGCCGCTGGGCTCGTATTCCACATTCCGCAACATAGAGTATCGTTTTAGTAGTCCGGGGATAGAGGCCGGGTAGACCCTGTGCGGTCCCAATTTTAACCCGAGTCCCCAACAGTGGGGAGGCGAGGAAGGAGTATGCTATGGGTTGTAGGTTCCAGAGTCCCTTAGCTCAGTTCCCCGTGCCGCTGCGGATCACGGTGTTTCAGCCTGTGTCTTTTGAGACTTGGCTGTCGTCACCGCCAACCGGGGCTCCAGCTGTGGGGTCTGGAGAGAATTGGCGAGCAGTCCTGGGACGCCTTACTGTTGTCGGGTAATTGCAGGTTACATCAGCTTCAACTGGGCTCTCCAACAGTGGGGGCCCGAGGAAGGATCTGTCAGTGAAACCTGAAGGAAGTCCGCCACTAAAAAGGGTCCCTGCGTGGCGACCGATCCTTTGTCAGACTTAGCCTAAGCTCTGACCAACCCCAACGATTCCGAAGGACCGGAATCAGTTATGCCAATGGCGGATAAAAACAAAACAAAAACAAACCGTCCTGATGTGTTCTGGGAGTGGAAAACGCTTTTGCCTCCTTAGCGCCTGAGGTATACAGTAATTCTCCAAACAGGTGTCTAGTGAGGCATTACAGACCTGTGATGGTCTCCTTACAAACACTTCCGCCTCCCATCCACGGAACCAGATGCCACGTCTACTGGCGATGGCAGTAGACGCTGTTATTGCAGAGCAATTGGCAGCATCCAGGAATTATGGATCAGATAGTCCTGAGGTAACAACTCGAGCCGTCCGGGCCACAGAGTATGATCGGCGGGCATGGAAACCATAGTGTCTGACGGAATTGAATCCGTATCTTGATTACCGTACAGTTATTAAACCGGTTGTCAGGACGAAATCGATGATTTTTGGAGAATGTCATGAAAACGAACTACGTGCTGTCTGCGCGTCCATATAGAAAGCAGAAGCATGCGGAATGCCTGGCCAGTAGGTGTAGTGATAGGTGTACTGACAGGTAACTTCAATACGGTGGAGAGAAAAAACAAATATGTGCACTGCCCAAAGTGACCTGTGCACTGTGGGGGTTAGAGACATTAACACTACTGTAAGACAGGGCAGTAACTGATCACCTGACGTGTTTACACTGCCCCTTATATTATGACATCGTTCCTTGCATGCATGGCGTGATGACTAAATGCATCAGGACATCATTGCTGGTTGTCCTGCCGTCGCTATTGGGAACTGGCACAAAACGAGGCTCTGTAAGCCTTTTCCGGAACCCCTGGAAGCGGCCCTAATGATGTACTGCCGCAGGCGGGGAGCCCTGCTGGGTTCCTTGACCCCCGACTCCAGCTGCCCGTCCTGAGGGCTGCCGCAGGTGGGCTGCCTTGCTGAACTCTCTGACCTTTGGCAGCAGTGTCCTAAGGGCTGAGGCAGGCAGGGAGCTCTTCCTGAGCTCCTTATCGGTCCTGCACCGCACATGCTGGCCCAAGTTCACTTTCAGCCCTGCAGCAGGGATGAAGCCCTGTCATGGCCACAGTACTAGGTACCATTGAGGAGCTGTGCCCAAACCAGACAGTCTGGCACTAAGGGTTGTGCACACTGTGCTTTCAACCCTGCTTCTACTGTGCCCTGTGGATAATGGCCGCCGCTGCTAACAGCAGGGCGGGACCAGAATCCTAAGGCGTGCCATAGGCTTCGCGCCAGTTATCCTCCGTCCCGCCCCCTGCTTTGCTGTGCAGCTCCGGCCCGCCCACTGCTGACACTGTACGCGTCATTCTCGTCATCCGGGGGCGGATAAGAAGGCGGCGGCTTCGAGCTAGGCCGAAGCCGCGGCCTCAAGTAAACAGAGAAGCCGCAAATGACGCCAGGCCGGCACGGAGGTCCGGTCCGGGACCGGAACAGATCTGGACCCGGCCGGACCCCAGGAGCTGTGGCCACAGGCACGCTTGCCCAGCGCAGCCCCCAGCAGGAGAACCCAGGGGACTGGGTCTCCTGGATTGAGGGGTAGGGTGGCAGCTCCCATCAGGAGATCCCAGAAAACTGGGTCTCCTGGCATCCAGGGGCTGTGGGGACCCTGCAAGGAGCCCAGAAAAACCGGTGCTCCCACTTACAGTATGGGCTTCCCTTCCCTCTCAGGAGAGAGCAGCAAAAGCTGATCTCCTGGAGTTACACGGACGTTCGCTGCAGCCTTTAGGGGACCCCCAGGGGACAGTCTCGTGGCGGCAGGACTGGGGCTCTTGGGGAGTAGTCATCCAGGCTGAGGTCTCCTGCATGTGCTGCGCAATGCAGCTGACCTTTTAGCCTTGTCCCTTGAGCCCTTTAGGAGCACTTAGCAGAGCTGTGGCTCCTGGTGCTGCAGTCTGGCACAGTGCTGCAGCCCGTGCCCATCAGAAGCATTCAGCAGCGCCGATGCGTCTGCATTGTGACCGCGCGGCACGTTAGTGCCCTACCTGCGGTGTCTCAACCTATCAGCCCCATGGAGGGTGGTTAGGGAGGGATGCTGCAGTCCATCATCCAAGGGCTTCTGTGTTGCCTCGACCTCAACCCAGGGTCCCCAACAGTGGGGAGCTGGGGAAGGAAGACCATCATCTCAACCTCAACCGGGCACCGCCAACAGTGGTGGGCCGAGGAGGGAGCGGCATGTGGGGGGAAAAAGTGGACCTCAACCAGGCGCCCCCAACAGTGGGGGGCCGAGGAGGGACCATGCCGGGAGTCTCGTCAGAGACCCACTTTTCTTCTCCTTGAAGAAAAAAATCCAAAAAGGAAGGTTTTTAGGAGCACTAAAAAATCTGTGTGTGCCTCCTAGACACTAAGCAAAAACTGGAGAAGCACTTCCTGCTTCAGGGGTGTAATGCTGCAGAGGAGGAGTCACTTAACTCTTTTGCAGATTCTGCCTAGTGTCGCCTCCTAGTGGACAGCAGCATAACATCCACGGTCTGTGTCCCCCAATGAGGCGAAGGAGAAAACAATAGAATTGCATTTTATTTTATTAATTTTTTTGTTATTTCACTACAATTGGAATATTTTCTCCCATTAGTACTTTGTATGGTAAAAAAAAACCAAACAAACTCTTATGGCTAGGACTAAGATAAATAAATGATTCTTTGAATAAGGAAAGGAAACAAGTGTAAAAACTAAATAATTCTGGGCCCTTCAAGACCTTTCCCCAGTTTTAGCGACATCATGCAATAATGGCTGTAGAGCTGATTAAAACGTAGGGTTTTTATTTTAATTATTTCTCATACAGACACATTAACTTGTAATGTTCAGATTTTAAGTTGTGCCAAGACCAAGAAAGCACAGGCAGATAGTCATCTCTGGAGCTCCGAGAGAAGGTCAGAACAGGCTTTCTTCTGTGAGACATGTAATGACACACAGTCCTGCTCTACTTATCTGCTGACCTCCCATGTGTGCAGTACATCACAGCTGTGTGTCATTACAAACACCTACTACAGTTTTCACAGCAGGGCGCTGTCCACTGTGTTCTACTTCCACACACTCCCTCCTCCACACGGACAGCACTGGCACTGTTAGCTGTAAGCTGGTGTTTGTAAGGACACACAGCTATGCTCTACTCTAGATTCCAGCAGTGAGATCAGTGACTACAGCATGGCTGTGTGTCATTACATGGCTCACACTCAAATGAGAAAGCTCAACCTGACATTCTCAGGAGGAAGGTGTTCAAAAGTACATGCTCCCAGAGAAAAATTTCTTAATAACAACTCCTTGGGTCTTAGCACAAATTACACCCTCAACTTTATAAGTGGGTATCTCCACAATGGAGATGAGAAGTAAGAAAAACCTAGTCTTAGCAGACTTTCAAGTGTGGATTCTATTTCTTTAACCCTTTAAAGAAGCACTCCCAATCATTTTCTTATTCCTTAAACCTGCCCGAGTGTGTAAAGTAGTGCAATAAAATATTTACCAATCACAGTCTTCCTCATTATCTAGTTTTGAACTGGTGCTCTTCTCACTCACTTAACTAAAAGGTGGACTCGTCTGATCACACTGGGGTTTATGTGTGAACTGAAAGTCAATGTTACCTTATAAGTCTATAGAGCCTCATTCTGACATGCCATATGCTTACTCTGTAGAAGCAACTACGAATCACACAAAAGCCTCAGACTTATCTGGCAAGTCGAATAGATGTTAACAGAAGAAAGCGGCACTGGACACTGGGAACGACTGTGATCTGTGTTTTATTGCACTAATGCTACATTATATTCACATTTAGGCAACTTTAAAAAAGTAAACAAAGATATTGGAAACTATTCTTCAATGGGTTAAAAATGAAATATTCTGAATGTGTAAAAAGCCAGGATTTATGCCCTCCCTCCTAGAAAGGAAGCCGACCACGGTGGCCCTTGTTGTGTCTCTAACACACCAAGACTGTTTCTAACAGTGGACGAACAAACTCAGATGTTAGTACACACTCCCCATCATTACAAAATGAGCATCTCTGTACCTTACCTAATTCACTATCTACATCGCCAACACAGTAGTCTAACAATTAGAGGATATGGGCTAGGCCTGTGGGTCCTGGGTACCAACTTCAAAATATTTTTATTGTAGGGATATTTTGGAAACTCGTGTCAAACCGGCTATTAAAATAACTATTGCTATTTAATATAATATCAGGTTATAAGGATTTTTAGACCAAAAGAATCTAGACTAACAAATAAGGATACAAATGTAAAGATAGCTTTAGTCCAGCCCCCAACTCCAGTCCTCTGGAGCCACCAACAGTGCAGGATTTCAGGATTTCCTTAGTATTGCACAGGTGCTGGAATCATAATTATCACCTGTGAGATGCTAAGGAAATCCTGAGAAAGAAGCCACCAACAGTGCACAAAGGACTGGAGTTGTGAAACACTGCCTTAGTCCATCGACACTTCCAATTTAGAGCTAAAATGTGTTTTCCACATCCACCATGACCAACGGCTCTAAATTTCAAAGTAGCAAAATGGCTTGGCTTCAATGCCATTAAAAATGTAGCTGAAAACAATATATGTTTTGAAAAGAATTACCATCCATTTAATTAAAAATCAGGGTTTTCATTTCTATGAGACAAAGTAATGCCCAAACAATATCAACACCAACCTGTTTAGATGCTCAGGGGCGTGAATTCCTTCATATCTACCGGCATCTCCTATTCTCAGTATAACTCATGAATCACATATACTCACACTGACATCCTTTTCCTTGTCTTCTTCTTTATCTTCTTTTTTCTTTTCTTTTGCTGCTTCTGAAACATCAGTTTTTTCTTTTGATTTTGACCTGGAAAAAAAAATGAAGAAGAATATATAAAAGTTGAAAAAAAAAAGAACCCAACAAACAAATGGTATTACATGATTAAAGGGGCTGTCTCCTAAAGTTTACTACCCTGTTAGTATATGTGGACATCATGCCCATATGACCACCCTATGAGAAGGTGAAGAGAAGGAGTATTATTTAATACTTGTATTTACAAGGCTATTCATCTGACAGGGGAGCAGGTTAGATTACGGTTTTCCCCTCCCGCACAGGCTAATCTTGGACTTGACAGCTTCCAATCAGCCATATTACATACATCGCGACAAACAAGGTTCCTTTTTCTCTGGAGGACCTGACAGCCCATTAACCCCTGTTTCACATTCCTGACCAGGCTAAATTTTACAATTTTGACCTGTCATTTTATGAGATAAGAACTCAACATATCCCAATGATTCAGAGATTGTTTTTTTTTGTGCACCCAGTAATCTAAAGGCCCCGTTACATGTTTCAACATCGTTCCGGACATCATTCAAAAGTGACGTCAGGAACGATGTTGAAACGACATCGTTGTTGCATCATTGCGTGTAAACGCACGGTTCAACAACGATAGTTGTTCAAGTCGGAGTTGACAGGTTTTCCTGCATGCAGAAAAACCTGTCAACTTCAACTTAAGCAACCTGCGGCATCGTTTGATGTGACACCGCAATAGCGATGTCAAGGTCGACTTAGTCCATTCACAGCAGTGAGCAGGGATTGTTTGGGTGTTTGCAAACGATCCCTGCTCGCAACATTGTTGGTGAGTTGTCCACGATATCTGGAAGTGTGACAGCTCACCAGCGATGTTGCACAGGTGTCCAAAAAATCAGCGCTCTCCCGAGATCGCAAACAACATCGCTGATAAGTTGTACCGTGTAACGGTACTTTTAGTGATACATCATTAGATTCAGGGTCTCTTTTCCTACATCACGCTCCTCTCAGATGAGATAGCAGAAACCTGCAGACAGATTCCCTTTCCCCCTTGACCCCCAGCCTGTTTTCACCCTAATGACCTGGCCATTTTTTACAATTTTGACTAGTGACACTTTATGAGGATATATCTCTGGAACGCTTCAACATATCCCAGTGATTCTGAGACTGTTTTTTCGTGACACATCGGACTGCATGTTAGTGGTAAATTTAAGTCGAATATTTTTTTCACATTTATTTGTGAAAAAAAGAATTTTTGTGAAAATGTAGAAAATTTCGCAATTTTAATACTTTGTATTTTGTATGCCCGTAAACCAGAGGAGTTATGTCACACAAAATACTTAACATTTCCCACAAGTCTACTTTACATCAACATCAGTTAGAAGGGTTAAGCTACCAACAATTTCTAATTTTTTGAACAAAATTTCCAAAAACAATTTTCTAGTGACCCCATCACACTTGAAGTGACTTTGAGGGGCCTACATGGCAAAAACACCCAAGAGTGACACCAATCCAAAACCTGCCCCCCCCCTCAGACCGCTCAAAACTACATTCAAGAAGATTATTACCCATTTAGGTGCTTCACAGGAATTAAAGCAATTTGGAAGGGTAAAAAATGAAAATGTTAATTTTTGGCACAAAAATGTTACTTTAGCCCCAAATTTTGCATTTTCATAAGGAGAAATTAGACCGTAGAGTTTGTTGTTCCATTTTTCCAAATACACAGGTGCTCAATTGAAGTGGAAAACTACTATTTGGGTGTATGGCAGGGCTCAGAAAGAAAGGGTCACTATTTAAATTTTGGAGTGCCATTTTGGCTGGGATAGATTGCGGGTGACAACTCACCAAGGCCACCTAATCCTATGCACAAGCTGGGTGCAGAGAACTACCCAAGATGGAGATGGGGGCAGCGCTGGTGCATCTTGCAGATGGACCAGCCACTCTCAGCCTTTTAATGAAGGTGAGCAGCTGCTTGCATAACACACACTAATAATGCTGCATAGTGAGTCTGTCTTATGGATAGTGAGATACACAGAGTGTCTGAACAGGAGCCTATTATTTGCACAAGTTGCAGCGGGCTAGTTAACACTGCATGAATATATGCACCACGTCTGATCAGCAGCCTATTAGTGACGCCCAGTACTGCATATACTTCCCATCTTGGGAGGTTCTCTACACCCAGCTTGTGCATAGTATTAGTTGGCTATGGGGAGTTGTTTTTAAATAGATTGCGGACGCCATATCACATCGAAGAGCCCCTGACATGCTAAAACAGCAGAAACTCCCCCAAGTGATCCAATGTTAGAAACTACACCTCTCGAGGAATTTATCACGGGGTGTGCTGAGCAATTTTCACCCTCAGGCAACTCAGAGAATTGTATAACATTGGGCTGAGTAAATGAAACATTCTCATTTTGTCCAATAAAATGTTGCTTTGACCCAAAAGTTTTTAATTTTTAAAAAGAGGTAAAATGAGAAAAATAAGGGACCTTTCACATCTGTGATTTTGTAAATTCGCGGCAGATCCGGCAGATTTTGCCATTTCTGCTGTGCAACGGCCGACTTGCGGCAAGCCTGCACCAAGTCCCATTCATTCTCTCTGCTACGCTGCCGCCGCCATGACTGCAGTGGGCAGCGCGTGGCAGGGTGATTCTACGTGCGGTCTGCAGGTTTTCAATGGCACCAGATGCGTCATCACATTATGAGTCAGCATCACAGCGCCATTATGGCTTTGCATTTACTTTATATTGCTATATCCTGCTGACAGGTTCTCTTTAAGGGGTTATTTTCACAACAAACTAGTGTGTTGTAGTCATGCTGAATGGGAACCGTATTTTTCACAAACTCTGTATAAATTAATAGTACAGGGCAATACAAGAAAGATTGTCATATCTTAGAGAAAGTTACTTATTTCTCTACATATGAGCCACTTGTTACCCATTCCATGATTTCTCAACTGTGTATGGGAGACATCATAGTCACTAGTCTCCTCCATCAGCTGAGAATAAACTAGAGATAGTAGGGAAAATTACAGGATACATATATTGGCCAGAAGTGGCGCTCTTCCTTATGTACACACAAAACAGCTTGTGATGAAATGTTACTTGAGAGTACAGTTACCCTTTAAATACTAATTGCTGGGTTCCTTTGCAAATTACAGCTGATCATTATAAATAAGGCAAAAGAGGAATGTCATGACAACAAGGGGTTACATTACCATTCCCGACAATAAGGGGTTACATTACCATAAACGACAATAAGGGGTTACATTACCATTCCTGACAATAAGGGGTTACATTACCATTCCTGACAATAAAGGGTTAATTACCATTCCTGGCAATAAAGGGTTAATTACCTTTTTTCTCCCCTTTTATTTTTGCCAGGGCTCTGAGACCGTGAACGTTTACCGCGACTTTTGCTTCTTGATCGCCTCCGCTCCCTGCTACGGGATCTTCTTCTCTCCCGACTCCGCTCTCTTTCTCTGCTTGGCCGACGGCTATTAGATTGACATAAAATAATAAGAAAAAAGAAAAAAACGACATTAGAATTTGTAGCAACACATTCAGTTGTAAAGGCTGGAACAGATATACAACAAAATCACCGACAGAAGTGACAATAGAAAAACTATCTTACATTTACATTCTCTCATCCATTCACAATATGCATGTCCAGTGAAATTACAGAAAACTATTACAAACTATAAAGTAGACTTACATTAGGCGCTTCCGGTCTCTGGAGCGCGATCTCCTGCGATCCCTACTCCGTGACCTCTCCCTCCTCCTATCTCTTTCCCGACTCCTTGAACGGCGGTCATCTCTTTTTGACCTCTTGTCAGGCGGTGAACGACTTTTAGACCTGCTCCCAGAGCGGCCACGTGATGATGACCGCTTCCTGTAATGTCTAGGCGGCAAAATAAGATAGAATTCTATTCTTTAAATACTATTTTATTTTTGTCTTTTTCCCATTAATACACAGATCTAAAGAACATTAGAGAAGTTTGGAAAACACAATACTTGAAGGGAATCTGTCACCCACCCGGGACATTTTATACTGTGTCCAGCAGGTTATACATGATGTAAATGGGGTTCTAGTAACCCCAGTATGTGCCTATAGTGCCCCACATACCTGTGATATAAAGTTATATTCACTCTGGAGCTGGCCTCCTGTTGAGTCATGGAGGCAGCTATTTGTGTCATGGTGGGTAAAATGCTCGCCGTCCCTCCATCTTGGTAACCCCGCCCTGCTGGTTTAAAATTTGCCGACCCCTCCTTTGGCCGGCACGGTGACTGACAGGAGCTCGCACCGGCGCAGTGGAGCGGGTGTCTGCACTGCATTGATCAGTGCCGATGTCTCACGAGACTATGCACGGACACCCGCTCCACTGTGCAGGCGCGGGTGCCGCTGTCACACTGACATTTACCTTACATCTCTTTCCTCCTCTTTCTCTTATCTCCCCTCCCCATCCCCTTCCTTATGCCTCAGCTAATGGTCCCTGGGGATGAAATACCATCATTTTTTGTATGACTGATCGAGGAATTATTAAGATATGAAAAACTTCTAACTGATATTGCACATATATGTTGCGCTTATCACGCTTAGGCTACACTGTCGTGCATCAAACACGGAGCGTGTTTGATGCACGACAGTGATGCGAGTGAAATGCGTGTTTTTGGTGTATGTGGTGCAAGTGGTGAGGATGCATGCCTGTATGCACGTGAGTGTGCTGCAAGAGTGAGGTGTGAGTGTGTGTGTGGTGCGTGTGAGGTGTGCTGTCCATGGACCTGAAGCAAACTTCAGGTCCGTGGACAGCATTTTCTGGTGATTTTAAACTCAGCGGCTGTCAAAGCCGCTGAGTTTAAATTTGCCAGTTTGCCAGCACAGTAATCAATAATGTGTCAGCGCTGTCACAGCAGCGCTGACACATCATAGTTGAAAACTCAGGTGGTAACAAAAGATTAAAGTTATATGGCTTATTCATCATTTTAACCCCCTCTGCAAGCTCTGCATGTCAGCACAGAGCCTGCAGATGCGGCTAATAAAAGCTGGTGTATGAAGGGTTAATGTGATGTTGTGTGTTGCCATCCTGTGTACACTGTGTACACATGGTGACATCCCACTCTGGCAGTGGAGAGGGTTAATAGTAGAATATATCTGATCCCGGCATTTGTCGGGTTACAGTTTAATTTTTAGCAAAGCCGCTCAACTTCAACACTCAGGGTGCTGTCCATGGTACTGTAGCACTGCTACACTGTTTGCGTATGCTATAGGCATAAGTACCAGGGACAGCACCCCAGTTCTACAGCACTGCCGCTGGTCCTCTACGCAATTTAACTACAGGACCACGGACAGCACCCTGAGAGCAAGAGCGGAGCGGCTTTTATAAAAATGAAACTATAACCCGACAATTGCTGGGATCAGAAAATTCCTATTAACTCCTCCACTGCCAGGGAAGGGAGGGATGTCACCATGTGTACACACTGTGTACACATGATGGCAACACACCAACAGCACATTAACCCTTCATACACCGGCTTTTATTAGCCGCATCTGCAAGTTCTGTGCAGGCTCTGTGCTGACATGGGCATTAAAATGATGATTAAGCCATATAACTTTAATCTTGTGATAGCAGCTGAGTTTCTTACAATGATGTTTCAGTGTTGCTGTGACAGCGCTGAAACATTAATGCTTACTGTACCGGCAAACCGGCAAATTCAAACTTGGCGGCCTTGACAGACGCTAAGTTTGAAGCGATTTTGTCAGCACACTCGTGCGAGTAGTGCACAGTGTGTTGTATGGGTGCGAGATTTTCTCGGACCCATACAATTCTATTGTCGGGTCATTCCATGTCAAGTGATCCAAAAATGAATATTTTTTTTCCCTGACGTCCTCAGATTTTTTAAATTTTTTTTCTATATGAAGAACAACTTTAGTTAATTACAAAAAAAAAGTTTTGAATTTTTTTCTTTATCAGTTAATTTTTTACAGATTTTTAAAGTTTTAAAAAAGTGCGAATTTTGGCCTGGTATGGCTTTACATTTTCTATCATATCTCGGGCTAGAAATAAGATAGAGAAACAAAATAAACACCAATCTACTCAGAACTGTCCAGGCTTTCATCAGATATGTCACAAGAGGAACTTTGTTAATATTTTACCCATGTGATCGCAAGCGCAAAACTTTAAAACACATTTCTGAAAAATCGGCGCGCTTTAAATATTTCAAAAACTGCCCATGTGTCTGCTTTGCTCTTAGCCACATCTGTACCATATTTCAAGTTGGGATCGCAATGGGATCATATTTTAACATATTTTACTAGTAATAGCGTCAATGGGTCATTCCATATCAAGTGATCTAAATATGAATATTTTTTTTTACCTGACGTTTTTAGATTTTTTTTTTTTTTTCTTTATGATGTACTACTTTAGTTAATTACAAATTAAAAGTTTAGAATTTTTTTCTTCATCAGTTAATTTTTTACAGATTTTTAAAGTTTAAAAAAAGGGTGAATTTTGGCCTGGTATGACTTTACATTTTTTTTATCTCAGGCTACAAATAAGATAATGAAGTGGGAGAGGCATCATTTTACTCAGAACGGTAACCGCTTTCATTTGAGATGTTACAAGACTATGTTTCTTTATATCAAATTCAAACTATTGACGGGCAATTGTGAAAAAATGACTGATTGTGTTCTTGGTGATTTTTGAATTGACACTATAATAGTTAAATATTTTGCACTTAGGTCCAATGAATGCGTCCATGGGGTCAAGCTGGGACAGAGTCACCACAAATTAGCCTTATTTGCAGATGACCTGCTACTTTACATCTCCCAGCACCTGGTCTCCATCCCTTCGGTCTTAATGGAGTTTGAACGGTTCGGACAATTGAGCAACTTTAAAGTGAATTGCTCCAAAACCGAGGCACTCAATATTTCTTTGCCTGGAGAATTGGTTTCTCATCTATCTAAACAGTTCCTATTTAAATGGAAAGTAGAAGCCATTAAGTACTTGGGAGTCCTTATACCAAAAGATCTTAAACAAATATTCAATTTAAATTATCAACCCCTTTTGACTAACGCGGAATCGGCATTTACCTCCTATAGACAATTAAAGCTATCCTGGTTCGGGAGAATAAACGTAGTCAAGATGGATGTCTTGCCCCGACTCTTATATACTTTTCAGACAGTTCCTGTTCTATTGGATAGAGGCTTCCTCTCCAAAATGCAATCTATGATCCTTAGATTTGTCTGGGGGGGCAAGAGGTCCAGATTGCGAATGAATATCCTATCCTTGCCCAAGACCAGAGGAGGGGTTGGACTACCCAACATACGAGCGTACTTTGTGGCTTCCTCTCTTGTTAGAGCTCTAGATTGGCATTATCATGCGTCCTCCAAGAAATGGGTAGGGGTGGAGCAAGAGGGTTTGGGGATTCCGCTGAAACACCTGCTTTGGATTTCCCCTAAAGACTCCACAGACCTAGTACCTTTGACAGACATGACCAGAAACACCTTGAAGGTATGGCACCTAGTGACGAAAACCCTCCGCTTAAACGACAGACTTAGCCCTTTGACTCCCCTTTTTTCCAACCCATCTTTCCCACCCAGATTTGACAGGCAGAGATTTTTATGTTGGCGGATTGTGGATGACACCCGAGTAGGACAGACTCTGTCCAGTGGTGGTTTGCCCCCGATGGCAGAGCTACAACTCAAAGAACCTACGAGACCTCTTAAGTGATTCGAATTTCTCCAATACAGAGCATACTTATATTCAGCTGACCACTCTTGCAGGGTAAGATTGACGCCCAACGTATTGGAGAGGTTATTCCAACTGGAGGCTCCACCGAGGCTCAAAATATCAGTTCTATACCAGGCCTTAGGGTCCATGAGAGAGCAGGGCACCCTTTACTTCCAACGTGCTTGGGAGAGGGAATTGGGGTGTAGCATTTCAGAAGCTAATTGGCAGAAATGCCTTATATTTACTCACTCACTAGCTAGCGCTTGTTCTGCACAAGAAAGAAGCTATAAGCTGCTCACTAGATGGTACTTGTGCCCGACGACACTCCGGAACATGTTCCCTGGAACCCCTGATACCTGCTGGCGCTGTGGGGAAGAGAAGGGTACAATGATACACATTTGGTGGAGTTGTGGGGAAATCCGGCGGTTCTGGTCTGAGGTTTTCAATGCATACACCCGAATAACAGGTAAACAAGCCGAATGCTGCCCAGAATCGGCAATGTTATCCATTTTTCCAGGTCCTATTGGGCTACAGAAGAGGGATATTCTCCGCTTTTGCATCTCGGCTGCTCGTGCTGTGATCCCGAGGTTCTGGAAATCAAGCCGGGCTCCATCTCTACTTGATTGGTTCAAAGAATTGATGGACATATATCGAATGGAGGAGCTCGCAGCTGATGCATCGGGATCTCGGAACAAATTCTTAGGGATTTGGGTAGAATGGATTCTTTTTCACGACTCTGCAGAATTTAGGAGTATCTTTTCCAGCACAGATAATATGGCTCGACCTCTGGCTGATGTGGAGCCAGTGGGATGAGTACCCTTTCTCCTTCCCATACCTCACCCGTCCCCCCCCCCTCCTTTTTTTCTTTTTTTCTTACGTGGCTTTTCTTTCCCAGTATAACTTTTTCTAATGGTTTTTGTTTCTCTTCTCTCTCTCTTCTTTTCTATCTCTCTTTTCTTCCCATCGGATACATTCAGTCTAGGTATTTCCTTTCTACACCTATACCTTCAGAATTCTAGTGAACATTAGACAGGTATCGGAAACTCTGAGCTGTGAGTAGATCATTTATATTTCGGCCTTCCTTTCCGGTACACCAGTCGATAGACTATTCCAACTAGGCCTCAACGGGTAATGACCCACTTACGTGGTCAACCTGTTAGAAGGGGCCAAGTGATAAAAATCATTCTGCTGGGGCTGCTTGACCCCTTGACATCAGAACATCTCAAAACCCTGAGAAAGGTTGTATACTTGAGTGTTTGGAATTATATTTAGATTGTAGTATATATTGCACCAGAGATAAGCGCAAAAGTAAATTTGCAGCTTATCTTAAAGTTACTAATAACTTTGTGAATTCTCTTTTTGTATATTTTATATGTCTCAAGATTTTGTTAAAAGATTGTTAAAAGATCATATGTTTTTTCAAAATTTAATAAAAATGAGATTAACCATAGTTAAATATTTTAAAATATGATCCCATCATGATCCCAACTTGAAATTTGGTACAGATGTGGCTAAGAGCATAAAAGACACATGGGCAGTTTTGGAAAATTTTTATTAAAACGTTTTTTTTCGGAAATGCGTTTCAAAATGTTGCGTTTGCATTCGCATGGGTAAAAAATGAAAATTAACAAATATACTCTTGTGACATATCTGGTGAAAGCCTGGACAGTTCTGAGTAGAATGGTGTTTATTTTGTTTCTCTATCTTATTTCTAGCCCGAGATAAAAAAATGTAAAGTCATACCAGGCCAAAATTCACCCTTTTTTTAAACTTTAAAAATCTGTAAAAAATTAACTGATGAAGAAAAAAATTCCAAACTTTTAATTTGTAATTAACTAAAGTAGTACTTCATAAAGGAAAAAAAAAAAAAAAATGTAAAGACGTCAGATAAAAAAAAATATTCATATTTAGATCACTTGATATGGAATGACCCATTGACGCTATTAATAGTAAAATATGTTAAAATATGATCCCATTGCGATCCCAACTTGAAATTTGGTACAGATGTGGCTAAGAGCAAAGCAGACACATGGGCAGTTTTTGAAATATTTAAAGCGCGCCGATTTTTCGGAAATACGTTTTAAAGTTTTGCGCTTGCGATCACATGGGTAAAATATTAACAAAGATCCTCTTGTGACATATCTTGTGAAAGCCTGTATAGTTCTGAGTAGAATGGTGTTTATTTTGTCTCTCTATCTTATTCCTAGCCTGAGTTATGAGGAGAAACGTAAAGGCAGGCAACAGCGAAATTCACACTTTTTCCGAACTTTGAAAATCATTTAAAAAAAAAATAAATTTTTTAAAAAATTTTTCTCTTCACATTTTGCATTATCTGACATGCTATTATCAAATAACAAAATCTCAAAAGAATTAAAAATATAGAGGTAATAATCATTGGTTCACTTGACATGGAATGACCCTGTCCTCTCGCACGTAAAAGTTGTGTTCAGTCGCAGCATTCTGCAACTGCACTCGCTTTCAACTTGTAATGCGAGTTTAGTGCGGGGGACTCGCACCAGTGTGCCCTGCCTAATAGAGCAACACTGGTCCGAGTCTCACGGCAGTGTGTTTCTAGCCTACGCTCAATACTTTGATTTGTGTACTTATTCTTAGTTTACAGGGTTATGTTTTGACTCGTACTCACTATGACTTTAAATGTAGTTATTATTTTTCCTTGGCTTCTAATAAAAAGAGATTGAACCTAAAAAATACAAGTAATGGTTTTCTTAACTCCCAAACAGCCTAAACTTCAGTAAGATAGGTGTTGGAGTCAGTGCATGCGCATAGCGCTACCCCTGGCGCCATCTTACTGAAAACACTGTACCTTTGTCATGTATGTAAAGTGCTATGGAATTAATAGCGCTATATAAATTAATAAATATTATATTATTATTGTTCTCGATGCGGTCAGCTGAGGCTGTGGACGGCCTCCTCTTCTCCTGGGACCACGCATGCTATTGCGGTGTTTACAAGAAGAGTGGATCCACAGCAATAGTACAGTGTATTTAGTAAGATGGCGTCGGGGGTAGCGCTATGTGTATGCGCTGACTCCAACGCCATCTTATTAGAAAAGAATGCAATGGCTGCGACTGGGGAGGGAGAGGAAGGCCAGGAGACCCTACAGGGATGACATAATAAAGAAAGATCTGACCCACATTGTCTTGCCCCTATGCACACGCCAATCAAACACACAGTGAATTTCTAGACCTTTGATTAGACATTTTACTGCATCCCAGCATCCAATATATCAACTAACTGTACGATTGCAGTCAGCATCCTAGCGTCACTATGGCCCTGGCTTTACATTAGATGAAAATCCTGGTGTTGGCTCCCTTTAATAACACCTCTAGTTACATAGATCTCATCGTGGCTGGCTGATACACATCTCTGCTCTGTAGCTGTACTCTTTACAAGGCACAGTGGAAATAATAGCATAACTCACACATTATAATATATATATATATATATATATATATATATATATATATATATATATACAGAAAAAAACACAGGCAGCACTCCTATAGGATCTCAATGTGGATTTATTCCAGCCTTATGTGCAACGTTTCGGAGTTGAACCTCCTTCCTCAAGTTTAAACTCCGAAACGTTGCACATAAGGCTGGAATAAATCCACATTGAGATCCTATAGGAGTGCTGCCTGTGTTTTTTTCTGGATCTATTGAGGACGGTTGAAGCACCGTTTATACAGGAAGTATTGCACCCGCTTCTATTAATAAGGTTGTGCTGATTCTATTTTTCATATATATATATATATATATATATATATATATATATATATATATATATATATATATATATATATATATATATACATACATACATACACACACACACTGGTGAATAAATGTTATATTTTACTATTTGTCTAACTAAGGCGGCCGTCACACGTATCTATATCGTGAGCGATATTGTAAGCGATCACGTGCAGGCACGATCGCTAACAATATCGCTCACATTGCTGGTGAGATGTCACACAGACAGACTCACCAGCGATGTGGAGCAGCGAAATCGCTGGTAACTATGGTACACATCGGGTTACTAGGCGCCGCGCGGCGCTTAGTAACCCGACGTTTACCATAGATACCATCTCCCAGCATAGGCTCTGCCGCTGGGAGATCGTTCATCGTGGTGTCACACACCACGATGAAGCAGATTGTTCAAGCGTTTATCACTTGATATGAGCTCCTGCTCACCAATCTGCGATCTAGCGATCAAGCGATATTACATTGTAAAATCGCTTGATTGCACGCAGCAATGCACAAACGATATCGCTTAAGCGATCAAAAAGCAGATCGCTTAAACGATATCGTTTGCAATATTGAACCGTGTGACGGCCGCAAGTAAGTGAATTATTAAAAGAAGTTGTCCACTACTCAAACATCCCCTTCTCAGTGCCTGTGCCACGCAATCCCTAGGGGCAATCAGTGCTGGCTTGTCTCTCCCCTCCTTCTGAGAAATCCGACATCCGGAGGAAGTGAGAGGAGCTACAGATCTGATTTCCTCCGGATGTCAATTTTGTCTGGAGGAGGTAAAGGCCCCGTTACATGGTACGAGATTGTGAAAGATATCGCTCAAACGTCACGGGTTTGGAGGCGTTGAAACGACATTGTTAGGACGTCGTTGCGTGTAACACCGAGGTATGACTACAATGAATTGTTGGATCGTTGATCGCAGATTTGAGAACATGTTCTCAAATCAGACGATCCTAGATCAGCCAACCTGCTGCATCGTTGTGTGTGACACCACGATAACGATGTGGTTCACGACTTCGCCCATTCACATCAATGAACAAGTATCGTTCGCTGGGTTGTGCGAACGATAGCTGCTCGCCGGATCGTTGGTGCGTCATCCACGATATCTAGACATGTGACATCTCACCAACGATGTCAAAACGATGTCCTAACAACCGCACGCCGCCGAGATGTTAGTGATATCGTTTCAACATTGAAGCGTGTAATGGTACCTTAAGAGTGACATGTGATACAATCCCCAGAGAGGCAATAACAACACTACCGGAATGGCGCCTGCACCAGAGAACAAAATAGGTGTTATTTTACTGGAGGGAAACATAGGCATTGAGCAGGGGGAGTCTGAGTAGTGGACAGAACCTTTAGGTTTACACCACCGAAAAATTACTCAAAGAAAGAGGGGAGATATATATAGTGCAAAATCCTAATTTTACAACAAACTTCGCAGCAAATCGATACATGAACATAGCTGACATTTTTTTTTTCAATTTGGGATCTTAATATTACATTAAATTAAATCAAATATTTTATTAAATATGTAATTTTTCTGTTTTTATACAAAACATAAGTTTATATATAATAGTGACCGTACAATTACTGTACATCAGTACGTTTGTTTTTTCCTAACATGCACTTTGTGCCTTAGTTCCAAGATGCACAGTGTCCTATGTATAGGAATTTTATACAAGCTTTGATGATACCAGCCCTTCAGGATATGTCGTGGCCCCAGGGATGCCCTTTACAAGGCAGCCATCTCCCCAGTATATGACCTATCTCCTGATTACAGCACTGAGGCAGGTAGAGGGCAAATCCTACATGAGAAACTGCCGCAGTTGCTGTTCTAACTGTACTTGTTATTTTTCTCTAATGATTAGATCTCATTACCTTCCAGGATCAGGGTTTTCTTCAATCCCAGCAAGAACATTTCAGCCCCTCTCCTGATCATTCAGGACGATGCACACCATGACAAAAATATACATGAGAACCGCCCATTACATACACACTGAATGTCATCAATGATTCTGATCAGATATTCATTATCATTTGGACAGACCTGTCTCTACATATCCATCATTGGAACTTGCTGAAGCATTGTCACATAGACAACTAGTTTATCATTTCACCATTATCACTTTCTCACAACAATGATGGATATTTCCCAGGTTTCTCCAACCAATCAGTAAACACCAGCCAGTGTACGGATGCATCTAGGATGGCACCGGAGGGCCCCGGGTATCTCAGGCACATGGACTGACATTGGCGAGTGTCATCCATCCATATTGGGTTGTTCTTATGGCCACTCAGTCATGTTTACACAGATAGAAGCCTCAATCCCCTGCACAGAAAGAGCTGCTCTAATCTGGTCTGTGCCTACAGTGTAAATGATACCCGCCTGCCGTCACCAGACTCTGGTCCTGCTGCCCGGTGTGATCAGACCCTTACCCATGAGAATGAATGGTATACACCACACTCGTGCCCCGTATTAGGCCCTGTGCACACCTAGTGTTCTTATCTGCAGTTTTCTACAAGGGAAACCACATCCCAGCACAGTCTATGGGCTTTCTGAAGGGCTGTGCCACCTCCAGACCTGCAGATTTTGGTGCAGAATAAAGGATCAACAAGCTCAGTGTGTTATTCACAGACCATATGATAGACACCCGAGAAATAATACACAGGAGATGCGTTTTTATGGTGCAGGATAGTGCAGGTGTGCACATAGCCCTATCTATCCTCCAGCTGATCACACACGTGACCTCTTCAGCCAATCACAGGCCTCGGTCATCACGTGCTGTCCAGCCCAGTGATTGGCTGCAGCGGTGACTGGAGCAGGGCCCCAGGGGAGCTGTGAGGGCACACAATGGGGCTTCCTCATTTTCTATAGATACCGGTAAACCTGTCCTCTCCCCGCTGATATTACCATAGGATTCCTGTGTTCTTCCTGCAGCCTGTGCTTAGTGGCCGCCATGGCTGCCCGTTCCCGTGGTGACCACACGGCCTCGCTGTACGGCTCCATACAGCACAGCAGCCGAGCACCCCGGACCCGGCCAGAGCCGCCATAGCGGAGCAGCGCGGTCTCACCTGGACTCCCGGCCCATGGTTCCCAGCCTCGTCCTGTCCTATCGCCTCTCACACTCGCTGTACACAGAGCAGGCGGCCCTGACAGGAAGGAGGCGGCCTCGTCTGCAGGAGAGAGACCAACACTGCACGGGCGACACCTAGTGGTGGGAGGTCAGAGGAGCAGCGGGAGGAAACAATGGCCAGAAGGTGAATGGGATGGATCTGTGGGCAGAACCCTGAGCTGGAGCTGCTGCTCACAAATAGACGCCATAATCACCTGCTCCACCGAGCTCTACACTATAACCAGCAGAATAGACACCAAACACATCAGTTGTTATACTATATGGAGGGCTATGAGGCTGCATTATACTATATGGAGGACTATGAGAATGTGTTATGCTCTATACAGAGAGTATGAGGCTGAATTATACTATATGGAGGGATATGAGGCTGCATTATACTATATGGAGGACTATGAGAATGTGTTATACTCTATACAGAGAGCTATGAGGCTGAATTAAACTATGGAGGGATATGAGGCTGCAGTATACTATATGGAGGGCTATGAGGCTGTATTATAATATATGGATGACTATGAAAATGTGTTATGCTCTATACCAGGGGTCTCAAACTCATGCGGCCCCCGACACAGTGGAGCGTGAATCATGTCGGCGGTCCTGTGCGGGGGCCGCCGCGATACTGCTTTATTATCACTTACGGCCCCTTCATTGATACTTTACTGCTGCTCGCTCTGCAGCTTGCTCTGTGCCCTGCAAGTTCAATACAAGCCACCAGCCAATGAGAGGCGCATGACGTCATCTGCGGGCCTCTCATTGGTTGGCGGCTTGCATAGGGCGCAGAGCGAGCGGCAGAGCGTGCGGCAGTGAAGAGTCAATGAAGGGGCTGGAAGTGATAATAAAGCAGTATCGCGGCGGCCCCCGCACAGGACCGCCGGCTAGATTACCTGCATAGGGCGCAGAGCGAGCGGCAGAGCGTGCGGCAGTGAAGAGTCAGTGAAGGTGTCGGAAGTGATTATACAGCAGTATCGCGGCGGCCCCTGCACAGGACCGCCGGCTAGGTTAGTTTTACAAAAGAGACTGTGTCTGTGAGTTAATGTGAGTGTGTGTATGTGTGAGCCTGAGTGTGTGAGCCTGAGTGTGAGTGTGTGAGCCTGAGTGTGAGTGTGTGAGCCTAAGTGTGAGTGTGTGAGCCTAAGTGTGAGTGTGTGAGCCTGAGTGTGTGAGCCTGAGTGTGTGGGCCTGAGTGTGTGAGTGAGCATGAGCGCGTCTGAGCGTGAGTGCGTCTGCGTCTGAGCCTGTGAGTGCGTCTGGGCCTGTGAGTGCGTCTGAGCCTGTGAGTGCGTCTCAACATGTGAGTGCGTCTGAGCCTGAGCGAGAGTGCGTCTGAGCCTGAGCGAGAGTGCGTCTGAGCCTGTGAGTGCGTCTGAGCCTGTGAGTGCGTCTGAGCCTGTGAGTGCGTCTCAACATGTGAGTGCGTCTGAGCCTGAGCGAGAGTGCGTCTGAGCCTGAGCGAGAGTGCGTCTGAGCCTGTGAGTGCGTCTGAGCCTGTGAGTGCGTCTGAGCCTGAGAGTGCGTCTGAGCCTGAGAGTGCGTCTGAGCCTGAGAGTGCGTCTGAGCCTGTGAGTGCGTCTGAGCCTGTGAGTGCGTCTGAACCTGTGAGTGCGTCTGAGCCTGAGCGAGAATGCGTCTGAGCCTGTGAGTGCGTCTGAGCCTGTGAGTGCGTCTGAGCCTGAGCGAGAGTGCGTCTGAGCCTGAGCGAGAGTGCGTCTGAACCTGTGAGTGCGTCTGAGCCTGTGAGTGCGTCTGAGCCTGAGCGAGAGTGAGTCTGAGCCTGTGAGTGCGTCTGAGCCTGTGAGTGCGTCTGAGCCTGTGAGTGCGTCTGAGCCTGTGAGTGCGTCTGAGCCTGAGCGAGAGTGCGTCTGAGCCTGTGAGTGCGTCTGAGCCTGAGAGTGCGTCTGAGCCTGAGAGTGCGTCTGAGCCTGTGAGTGCGTCTGAGCCTGTGAGTGCGTCTGAGCCTGAGCGAGAGTGCGTCTGAGCCTGTGAGTGCGTCTGAGCCTGTGAGTGCGTCTGAGCCTGTGAGTGCGTCTGAGCCTGTGAGTGCGTCTGAGCCTGTGAGTGCGTCTGAGCCTGTGAGTGCGTCTGAGCCTGTGAGTGCGTCTGAGCCTGAGCGAGAGTGCATCTGAGCCTGTGAGCGCATCTGAGCCTGTGAGTGTGTCTGAGCCTGAGAGTGCGTCTGAGCCTGAGCGAGAGTGCGTCTGAGCCTGTGAGTGCGTCTGAGCCTGTGAGTGCGTCTGAGCCTGAGCGAGAGTGCGTCTGAGCCTGTGAGTGTGTCTGAGCCTGAGAGTGTGTCTGAGCCTGAGAGTGTGTCTGAGCCTGAGAGTGCGTCTGAGCCTGAGAGTGCGTCTGAGCCTGTGAGTGCGTCTGAGCCTGTGAGTGCGTCTGAGCCTGTGAGTGCGTCTGAACCTGTGAGTGCGTCTGAGCCTGTGAGTGCGTCTGAACCTGTGAGTGCATCTGAACCTGTGAGTGCGTCTGAGCCTGAGCGAGAGTGCAACTGAGCCTGTGAGTGCGTCTGAGCCTGTGAGTGCGTCTGAGCCTGAGCGAGAGTGCGTCTGAGCCTGTGAGTGCGTCTGAGCCTGAGAGTGCGTCTGAGCCTGAGCGAGAGTGCGTCTGAGCCTGAGCGAGAGTGCGTCTGAACCTGTGAGTGCGTTTGAGCCTGTGAGTGCGTCTTAGCCTGAGCGAGAGTGCATCTGAGCCTGTGAGTGCGTCTGAGCCTGTGCCTGTGAGTGAGTGAATGTGTGTGTGTGTAAAAAGAATGTAGACTAGGTTGGGGACATCAGTACAAAAGGGGATCAGGATGGGGATATTAGTACAAGAAAGGGACCAAGATGGGGACATTACTACAAGAAGGGGATAAGGATTTGGACAGTACTACATTGAGCAAAAAATTCTGGCATTACTAAAAATGTCACTTATTCCTACAAGCAATGCGGCCCCCGATAAAAAAAATGTTCTATGTGCGGCCCACCAACCCAGCCGAGTTTGAGACCCCTGCTCTATACAGAGAGTATGAGGCTGAATTATACTATATGGAGGGATATGAGGCTGCATTATACTATATGGAGGACTATGAGAATGTATTATACTCTATACAGAGAGCTATGAGGCTGAATTATACTATATGGAGGGATATGAGGCTGCATTATATATATGGAGGACTATGAGGCTGTATTATACTATATGGAGGGTTATGAGGCTGCATTATATATAAAGAGGACTATGAGCCTGTATTATAATATATGGAGGGTTATGAAGCGGCATTATACTACATGGAGGGCAATAAAGCTGCATTATACTATATGGAGGACTATGAGGCTGCATTATACTATATGGAGGGCTATGAGGCTGCATTATACTATATGGAGGACTACGAGGCTGCATTATATTATATAGCGGGATATGAGGCTACATTATACTATGTGGAGGGCTATGAGGCTGCATTATTCTACATGGAGGGCTATGAGGCTGCATTATAATATCTGGAGGACTATGAGAATGTATTATGCTCTATACAGAGAGTTATGACGCTGAATTATACTATATGGAAGGATATGAGGCTGCATTATAATATATGGAGGTCTATGAGAATGTGTTATACTCTATACAGAGAGCTATGAGGCTGAATTATACTATATGGAGGGATATGAGGCTGCATTATACTATATGGAGGACTATGAGAATGTGTTATACTCTATACAGAGAGCTATGAGGATGAATTAAACTATATGGAGGGATATGAGGCTGCAGTATACTATATGGAGGGCTATGAGGCTGCATTATAATATATGGAGGACTATGAGAATGTGTTATGCTCTATACCAGGGGTCTCAAACTCATGCGGCCCCCGACACAGTGGAGCGTGAATCATGTCGGCGGTCCTGTGCGGGGGCCGCCGCGATACTGCTTTATTATCACTTACGGCCCCTTCATTGATTCTTTACTGCTGCTCGCTCTGCAGCTTGCTCTGTGCCCTGCAAGTTCAATACAAGCCACCAGCCAATGAGAGGCGCATGACGTCATCTGCGGGCCTCTCATTGGTTGGCGGCTTGCATAGGGCGCAGAGCGAGCGGCAGAGCGTGCGGCAGTGAAGAGTCAATGAAGGGGCTGGAAGTGATAATAAAGCAGTATCGCGGCGGCCCCCGCACAGGACCGCCGGCTAGATTACCTGCATAGGGCGCAGAGCGTGCGGCAGTGAAGAGTCAGTGAAGGTGCCGGAAGTGATTATACAGCAGTATCGCGGCGGCCCCTGCACAGGACCGCCGGCTAGGTTAGTTTTACAAAAGAGACTGTGTCTGTGAGTTAATGTGAGTGTGTGTATGTGTGAGCCTGAGTGTGTGAGCCTGAGTGTGTGAGCCTGAGTGTGAGTGTGTGAGCCTGAGTGTGAGTGTGTGAGCCTAAGTGTGAGTGTGTGAGCCTAAGTGTGAGAGTGTGAGCCTAAGTGTGAGTGTGTGAGCCTGAGTGTGTGAGCCTAAGTGTGAGTGTGTGAGCCTGAGTGTGTGAGCCTGAGTGTGAGTGTGTGAGCCTGAGTGTGTGAGCCTGAGTGTGAGTGTGTGAGCCTGAGTGTGTGAGCCTGAGTGTGTGAGCCTGAGTTTGTGAGTGAGCATGAGCGCGTCTGAGCGTGAGTGCGTCTGCGTCTGAGCCTGAGAGTGTGTCTGAGCCTGAGCGAGAGTGCGTCTGAGCCTGAGCGAGAGTGCGTCTGAGCCTGAGCGAGAGTGCGTCTGAGCCTGAGCGAGAGTGCGTCTGAGCCTGAGCGAGAGTGCGTCTGAGCCTGAGCGAGAGTGCGTCTGAGCCTGTGAGTGCGTCTGAGCCTGAGAGTGCGTCTGAGCCTGAGAGTGCGTCTGAGCCTGTGAGTGCGTCTGAACCTGTGAGTGCGTCTGAGCCTGAGCGAGAGTGCGTCTGAGCCTGAGCGAGAGTGCGTCTGAGCCTGAGCGAGAGTGCGTCTGAGCCTGAGCGAGAGTGCATCTGAGCCTGAGCGAGAGTGCGTCTGAGCCTGAGCGAGAGTGCGTCTGAGCCTGAGAGTGCGTCTGAGCCTGAGAGTGCGTCTGAGCCTGAGAGTGCATCTGAGCCTGTGAGTGCGTCTGAGCCTGTGAGTGCGTTTGAACCTGTGAGTGCGTCTGAGCCTGAGCGAGAGTGCGTCTGAGCCTGTGAGTGCGTCTGAGCCTGTGAGTGCGTCTGAGCCTGAGCGAGAGTGCGTCTGAGCCTGAGCGAGAGTGCGTCTGAGCCTGAGCGAGAGTGCGTCTGAACCTGTGAGTGCGTCTGAACCTGTGAGTGCGTCTGAGCCTGTGAGTACGTCTGAGCCTGAGCGAGAGTGCGTCTGAGCCTGTGAGTGCGTCTGAGCCTGTGAGTGCGTCTGAGCCTGTGAGTGCGTCTGAACCTGTGAGTGCGTCTGAGCCTGAGCGAGAGTGCATCTGAGCCTGTGAGTGCGTCTGAGCCTGTGAGTGCGTCTGAGCCTGAGAGTGCGTCTGAGCCTGAGCGAGAGTGCGTCTGAGCCTGTGAGTGCGTCTGAGCCTGTGAGTGCGTCTGAGCCTGAGCGAGAGTGCGTCTGAGCCTGTGAGTGCGTCTGAGCCTGTGAGTGTGTCTGAGCCTGAGAGTGCGTCTGAGCCTGAGAGTGTGTCTGAGCCTGAGAGTGCGTCTGAGCCTGTGAGTGCGTCTGAACCTGTGAGTGCGTCTGAGCCTGTGAGTGCGTCTGAACCTGTGAGTGCGTCTGAGCCTGAGCGAGAGTGCATCTGAGCCTGTGAGTGCGTCTGAGCCTGTGAGTGCGTCTGAGCCTGAGCGAGAGTGCGTCTGAGCCTGAGCGAGAGTGCGTCTGAGCCTGTGAGTGCGTCTGAGCCTGTGAGTGCGTCTGAGCCTGAGAGTGCGTCTGAGCCTGAGCGAGAGTGCGTCTGAGCCTGAGCGAGAGTGCGTCTGAACCTGTGAGTGCGTTTGAGCCTGTGAGTGCGTCTTAGCCTGAGCGAGAGTGCATCTGAGCCTGTGAGTGCGTCTGAGCCTGTGCCTGTGAGTGAGTGAATGTGTGTGTGTAAAAAGAATGTAGACTAGGTTGGGGACATCAGTACAAAGAAAGGGACCAAGATGGGGACATTACTACAAGAAGGGGATAAGGATTTGGACAGTACTACATTGAGCAAAAAATTCTGGCATTACTAAAAATGTCACTTATTCCTACAAGCAATGCGGCCCCCGATAAAAAAATTTTCTATGTGCGGCCCACCAACCCAGCCGAGTTTGAGACCCCTGCTCTATACAGAGAGTATGAGGCTGAATTATACTATATGGAGGGATATGAGGCTGCATTATACTATATGGAGGACTATGAGAATGTGTTATACTCTATACAGAGAGCTATGAGGCTGAATTATACTATATGGAGGGATATGAGGCTGCAGTGTACTATATGGAGGGCTATGAGGCTGCATTATAATATATGGAGGACTATGAGAATGTATTATACTCTATACAGAGAGCTATGAGGCTGAATTATACTATATGGAGGGATATGAGGCTGCATTATATATATGGAGGACTATGAGGCTGTATTATACTATATGGAGGGTTATGAGGCTGCATTATATATAAAGAGGACTATGAGCCTGTATTATAATATATGGACGGTTATGAAGTGGCATTATACTACATGGAGGGTAATAAAGCTGCATTATACTATATGGAGGACTATGAGGCTGCATTATACTATATGGAGGGCTATGAGGCTGCATTATACTATATGGAGGACTACGAGGCTGCATTATATTATATAGTGGGATATGAGGCTACATTATACTATGTGGAGGGCTATGAGGCTGCATTATTCTACATGGAGGGCTATGAGGCTGCATTATAATATCTGGAGGACTATGAGAATGTATTATGCTCTATACAGAGAGCTATGACGCTGAATTATACTATATGGAAGGATATGAGGCTGCATTATAATATATGGAGGACTATGAGAATGTATTATGCTCTATACAGAGAACTATGAGGCTGAATTATACTATATGGAGGGATATGAGGCTGCATTATATATATAGAGGACTATGAGGCGGTATTATAATATATGGAGGGTTATGAAGCGGCATTATACTACATGGAGGGCAATAAAGCTGCATTATACTATATGGAGGGCTATGAGGCTGCATTATACTATATGGAGGGCTATGAGGCTGCATTATACTATATGGAGGGCTATGAGGCTGCATTATACTATATGGAGGGCTATGAGGCTGCATTATACTATATGGAGGACTACGAGGCTGCATTATATTATATAGAGGGATATGAGGCTACACTATACTATATGGAGGGCTATGAGGCTGCATTATACTATATGGTGGTCACGCCCTGAGGAAGAATAGTACACAAAACGTACGTTGGCGGTGGGGGTACCAGGACCGAGGCCACAGGCAGCATATATACCAGGTATGTGAGATAAGAGGGGACAACTATAGTTAAAGCACGGAGGTGGTGCTTTGCACATGTAACCTGAGTCAAGGGGTTGCTAGCACACATGTGCACAGTGCATAGTATGAGTATTAGAGCCACAGGATTATATATAAAAAAAAGCGTGCAGTCACTTAGTGACAATTAAATAGTGTCCCTCTATTACCTGGTATTACTGGCTATTATATTAAATGATGAATATTGTATAAATGTTTACATAATAATCTTAGTCCTGGACCTGGTTATGAATTATTTGTAGTTAATTGGGTACTTTTTTATGTAATTATTTTAACGTTTTTTATGAATTAAATGAATTCTGACTAATAAAGTGATCACTTAATGAATAAGAAATTGTACTCCTCATTCATCTAAGATCCCTTCTTAGAGGGAAGTCTGGGTGGTTTTGAAATGGTGTATATGGTGGGCTATGAGGCTGCATTATAATATAAGGAGGACTAAAAGAATGTATTATGCTCTATACAGAGAGCTATGAGGCTGAATGATACTTTATGGAGGGTTATGAGACTGCATTATATATATAGAGGACTATGAGGCTGTATTATAATATATGGAAGGTTATGAAGCGGCATTATACTACATGGAGGGCAATAAAGCTGCATTATACTATATGGAGGGCTATGAGGCTGCATTATACTATATGGAGGACTATGAGGCTGCATTATATTATATAGAGGGATATGAGGCTACATTATACTATATGGAGGGCTATGAGGCTGCATTATACTATATGGAGGGCTATGAGGCTGCATTATACTATATGGAGGACTACGAGGCTGCATTATACTATATGGAGGGATATGAGGCTGCATTATACTATATGGAGGGATATGAGGCTGGATTATACCATATGGAGGAATATGATATGAGGCTGCATTGTACTATATAGAGGGCTATGAGTCTGCATTATATATGGAGGGGTATGAAGTGGCATTATATATATGGAGGGCTATGAGGCTGCATTATACTATATGGAGGGCTATGAGGCTGCATTATATATCTGGAGGTTATAAGGCGGCATTATACTACATGGAGGGCAATAAAGCTGCATTATACTATATATATACTGCATTATATATATGGAAGGATATGAGGCTGCATTGTATATATGGAGGGCTGTGAGGCTGCATTATACTGTATAGAGGGCTTTGACGCTGCATTATACTATATGGAGGGATATGAAGCTGCATACACTATAGAGGGATATGACGCTGTATTATACTATATAGAGGGATATGAAGCTGTATTATACTATATGGAAGGATATGAGTCTGCCTTATATATATGGAGGCCTATGAGGCTGCATTATACTATATGGATGGATATGAGGCTGCATTATATATGGACGCCAATGAGGCTGCATTATACTATATGAAGGGCTTTGAGGCTGTATTATACAATATAGAGGATTACGAGGCTGCATTACAAATATGGAGGGCTATGAGGCTGCATTATATATATGGAGGGCTATGAGGCTGCATTATACTGTATAGAGGGCGTTGACGCTGCATTATACAATATAGAGGGATATGAGGCTGTATATACAGTCATGGCCAAAAGTATTGACACCCCTGCAATTCTGTCAGATAATACTCAGTTTCTTCCTGAAAATGATTGCAATCACAAATTCTTTGGTATTATTATCTTCATTTAATTTGTCTTCAAAGAAAAATACACAAAAAGAATTGTCCTAAAGCCAAATTGGTTATAATTCCACACCAAACATAAAAAGGGGTGGACAAAAGTATTGGCACCCTTGGAAAAATCATGCGATGCGTCTCTAATTTGTGTAATTAACAGCACCTGTAACTTAACTGTGGCACCTAACAGGTGTTGGCAATAACTAAATCACACTTGCAGCCAGGTGACATGGATTAAAGTTGACTCAACCGCTGTCCTGTGTCCTTGTGTACCACATTGAGCATGGAGAAAAGAAAGAAGACCAAAGAACTGTCTGAGGACTTGAGAAACCAAATTGTGAGGAAGCATGAGCAATCTCAAGGCTACCAGTCCATCTCCAAAGACCTGAATGGTCCTGTGTCTACCGTGCGCAGTGTCATCAAGAAGTTTAAAGCCCATGGCACTGTGGCTAACCTTCCTAGATGTGTACGTAAAAGGAAAATTGACAAGAGATTTCAACGCAAGATTGTGCCGATGGTGGATAAAGAACCTCGACTAACAGCCAATCAAGTTCAAGCTGCCCTGCAGTCCGAGGGTGCAACAGTGTCAACCCGTACTATCCGTCGGCGTCTGAATGAAAAGGGACTGTATGGTAGGAGATCCAGGAAGACCCCACTTCTTACCCCGAGACATAAAAAAGCCAGGCTGGAGTTTGCCAAAACTTACCTGAGAAAGCCTAAAACGTTTTGGAAGAATGTTCTCTGGTCAGATGAGACAAAAGTAGAGCTTTTTGGGCAAAGGCATCAACATAGAGTTTACAGGAGAAAAAAAGAGGCATTCAAAGAAAAGAACGCGGTCCCTACAGTCAAACATGGCGGAGGCTCCCTGATGTTTTGCGGTTGCTTTGCTGACTCTGGCACTGGACTGCTTGACCATGTGCATGGCATTATGAAGTCTGAAGACTACCAACAAATTTTGCAGCATAATGTAGGGCCCAGTGTGAGAAAGCTGGTCTCCCTCAGAGGTCATGGGTCTTCCAGCAGGACAATGACCCAAAACACACTTCAAAAAGCACTAGAAAATGGTTTGAGAGAAAGCACTGGAGGCTTCTAATATGGCCAGCAATGAGTCCAGACCTGAATCCCATAGAACACTTGTAGAAAGATCTAAAAATGGCAGTTTGAAGAAGGCAGCCTTCAAATATCAGGGACCTGGAGCAGTTTGCCAAAGAAGAATGGTCTAAAATTCCAGCAGAGCATTGGAAGAAACTCATTGATGGTTACCGGAAGTGGTTGATCGCAGTTATTTTGGCTAAAGGTTGTGCAACCAAGTATTAGGTTGAGGGTGCCAATACTTTTGTCCGGCCCATTTTTGGAGTTTTGTGTTAAATGATCAATGTTTTGCTTTTTGCTTCATTCTCTTTTGTGTTTTTTCATTGAAGACAAATTAAATGAAGATAATAATACCAAAGAATTTGTGATTGCAATCATTTTCAGGATGAAACTGAGTATTATCTGACAGAATTGAAGGGGTGTCAATACTTTTGGCCATGACTGTATATGGACGGCTCTGAGGCTGCATTATATTATATGGAGAGATATGAGGCTGTATTATACTATAGGAAGGGCTATGAGGCTGCATTATATTAAATGAAGGGCTATTAGGCTGCATTATATTATTTGAAGGGCTATGAGGCTGTATTATATTATATGGGGGCTATGAGGCTGCATTATACTATATGGACGGATATGAGGCTGCATTATATATGGAGGGCTATGAGGCTGCATTATATTATATGGAGAGATATGAGGCTGTATCATACTATATGGCGGGCTATGAGGCTGCATTATATTATATGAAGGGCTATGAGGCTGCATTATATTATTTGAAGGGCTATAAGGCTGTATTATATTATTATGAAGGGCTATGAGGCTGTATTATTCTATATGGGGGCTATGAGGCTGCATTATACTATATGGAGGGATATGAGGCTGCATTATACTATATGGAGGGGTATGAGGCTGCATCATATATGGAGGGATATGATGCTGCATTATACTATATGAAGGGCTTTGAGGCTGTATTATACTATATGGAGGGTCACACTGGCATTTGCATTCGTTGCATCGGCATGCGGATTCACACTGCTTCCCTATCTTTAACATGAAGATGCATAGTGGAGGCATTGGCATTCAGACGCATGCGTTTGCGTCCAATTATGTTGTTTCTGTGACGTTGAAAAACACAACTTGTAGTTTTTGTGCATTCGAGGCTGCATGATTCACACACATGCATCCTGAAGCGGACAAAGATTACATGAGTCCAGAGGCGCCGCATTGGAATCTGGGTTGCAGCACTAGTAAACACACAGAAAATACTTTTTCTATGTAGCACTGACATCAGTAAGTGTGCATCCGGGCCTACGTCTGGGTCTCTACACTCAGACATATGCGACCCGAACGCTAATGTGAAATCAGCCTAATAGGCTGCATTATATATATGGAGGCATATGAGGCTGTATTATACTATAAGGAGGACTGTGAGGCTGCATTATGCTATATGGAGGGCTATGAGGTTGCATTATATTATATATATATATATATATATATATATAATAATATATAGAGAGAGAACTATGAAGCTGCATTATACTATATGGAGAACTGTGAGGCTGTATTATGCTATATAGAGGACTATGAGTCTGTATTATGCTATACAGAGGGCTGTGAGGCTGCATTATACTATATAGAGGACTATGAGGCTGTATTATACTATACGAAAGGCTATAAGACTGCATTATACTATATGGAGGGCTATGAGGCTGCATTATGGAAAACTGAGACTGCATTATGCTATATGGAGGGCTATGATGCTGCATTATACTATGTGGAGAGCTATGAGGCTGTATTATACTAGATGGAGGGCTATGAGGCTGCATTATATTATATGGAATATATAGAGGGATATCAGGCTGAAATATACTATATGGAGTGGTATGAATCGGCATTATGGCTGTATTATGCTATACGGAGGGCTATGGGGCTGAATTGTACTGTATAGAGGATTATGAGGCTGCATTATGGAAAACTGAGGTTGTATTATGCTATACGAAGGGCATTAAGGCTGCATTATACTATATGGAGGGCTATGTCGCTGCATTATGGTATATGGAGAGCTATGAAGCTGCATTATGCTATATGGAGGGCTATGAGGCTGCATTATAATATATGGAATATTGGAGGGATAGGAGGCTGAATTATGCTATATGGAGAGCTATGAGGCTGCATTATACTGTATGGAGGGCTATGAAACTGCATTATACTATACAGAGGGCTATGAGGCTGCATTTTGCTATGCGGAGGGTTATGAAAAAGCATTATACTATATAGAGGACTATGAGGCTGCATTATACTGTATTGAGGAGTATGAGGCTGCATTATACTATATTGAGGAGTATGAGGCTGCATTATGCTATATGGAGGGCTATGAGGCTGAATTATACAATACGAAAGGCTATGAGGCTGTATTATACTATACAGAGAGCTATGAGGCTGCATTATACTAAATAGAGGGTTATCAGGCTGCATTACACTATATGGAGAGCTATGAGGCTGCATTATGGAAAACCGTGGCTGCATTATGCTATATGGAGGGCTATGATGCTGCATTATACTATATGGAGAGCTATGAGGCTGTATTATACTATATGGAAGACTATGAGGCTGCATTATATTATATAGAAGGCTATGAGGCTGCATTGTAATATATGGAATATATGGAGAGATATGAGGCTGAATTATACTATATGGAGAGCTATGAGGCTGCATTATTTGATACGGAGGGCTATGAGGCTGAATTATGCTGTATGGAGGGCTATGAGGCTGCATTATGGAAACCTGAGGCTGCATTATGCTATACAGAGGGCATTGAGGCTGCATTATACTACATGAAGGGCTATGAGGCTGAGTTATGCTACACAGAGGGCTATGAAGCTGCATTATACTATATGGAGGGCTATGAAGCTGCATTATAATATATGGGATATATGGAGAGATAGTAGGCTGAATTATACTATATGGAGGGCTATGAGGCTGCATTATGCTATACAGAGGGCTATGAGGCTGAATTATACTATATGGAGGGCTATGAAGCTGCATTATACTATATGGAGGGATAAGAATCTGCATTATACTATATTGAGGGATATGAGGCTGCATTATAATATATGGAGGAATATGAGGCTGAATTATACTGTACTAGATGTGGGCCCGAAGCTATCACATCGGGAGGGTGGTGACATTACAATGGGAGTAGCTCTGTGGCACTGCTGTCTCCTCCCTGTGTCTCTTCGTCTCCTCCCCACCGTGCTCTTTACATGCGCATATATGTGCGTGTGTGTGTGTGTGTATGTGCTTGTATACATATGCGCATGTGTGTGTGTGCGTACTTGTGTGTATCTATGTATGTGTGGAGACATTATACTGTGTGTATATGTGCATGTGTGTAAATAAATGTGTCCGGGCAGGATGTCACGGCGGGGAGGGGGGTCTGGTGGTGTCCCGCTGGTGGTACCACGCAAGGAACTGGTACCACCAGTGGGTGCCATATTGGAACATCCATCACTTGGGTGTTCCAATATGGCGGTCGACGTATTTCCGTTTGCGCGGTGGATTATGGGATTCAGGGACGTCCAGACGGAAGTGGATTACAGACAATTTAAGGTAAGTATATATTAGATGGAGGCCTATGAGGCTGCATTATGGAAAACTATGAGGCTGCATTTTGCTATACGGAGGGCTATGAGGCTCAATTATTCTATATGGAGGGTTATGAGGCTGCATTGTACTACATGGAGGATAATGGAGGAGCAGTATAATAATTGGAGGTCTATGGGAGCTACCTTATGCATGAACGACTATGGGATGCATTATAATACATACAGGACTATGGGGGTACAATATGATACATGGAGGAATATGTGGGTGCATTATGATAATTGGAGGACTATGGTGATGGAAGGAGGAGTACCATATATACTAGGATGGGGGACATATACAGGGTGGGCTATTTATATGGATACACCTAAATAAAATGGGATTGGTTGGTGATAACAACTTCCTGTTTGTCACAAAGCAATCACTGAGCTCAGGGAGAGCAGTCCAAGAAAACACTGCGGGCAGCCGGCTGAAGCGCTCAACACAGTGAATTCCTAGGTGCATTGACCCCTGGGAAATACGAATATGCAAATAGAGTCTGTGGAATATCGTTTAGAAGTCTCAACACAGGACTAGCCAGATATCCCTCCACTGAAGAACCTCCTCCTTGATGAGACCAGCAAAGCACCATATTAAATGGCCCTTTGAGACTCCTAAACGGGGCTCCACGGACTCTATTTGCAACTACCAGTTTGTGGCACATTAGTATATGGAAGGGGAAAACTTTTCCAGCTGGGTGGTGACCATGGCAGCCATTTTGAAGTCAGCCATTTTGGATCCAACTTTATTTTTTCCAATGAGAAAAGGGTCATGTGACACATCAAACATATTGAGAATTTCATAAGAAAAACAATACACGTTGATATAGGAATCCAGCTTGTAGATCGCGCTGTTCGAAGATTTGGCCAAGGACCTCGTATCTTAAAGTAAAGATCTTTATTCCTCCACAGACTCGACGCGTTTCGTGTACCCACTGTACACTATCTCAGGAGTTTAAGAATTACACAGCCACCATGTATCAAGCATGTTAAATAAAGCCCTTGGCAGGAAATGAGGCCTGAAACCTCTTTTTTTTTTTTTTTCTTTCAAAATCTTAATCACAAATGTCCATCACCACATAAATGTACAAAACACATCAGTATAAAACAGTACACATCAATTAACCCCTTAGTGACGGAGCCAATTTCCACCTTAATGACCAGACTGTTTTTTGTAATTCTGACCAGTGTCCCTTTATGAGGTTATATCTCCGGAACGCTTCAACGGATCCTAGCCATTCTGAGATTGTTTTTTCGTGATATATTGGGCTTCATGTTAGTATTAAATTTTGGTCGATAATTTTTGTGTTTATTTGTGAAAATATAAAATAATTTGCAAAAATTTTGAACATTTGACAATTTTCAAATTTGTAATTTTTATTCTGTTGAACCAGAGCGTTATGTGACACAAAATAGTTAATAAATAACATTTCCCACATGTCTACTTTACATCAGCACAATTTTGGAAAAAAAATTTTTTTGGTTAGGACGTTATAAGGGTTCAAACTTCATCAGCAATTTTTCATTTTTCCAGCAAAATTTACATAACCTTTTTTTTTAGTGACCACATCCCATTTGAAGTCTCTTTGAGGGGTGTACATGACAGAAAACACCCAAAAGTGACACCATTCCGAAAACTACACCCCTCAAGCTACTCAAAACTACATTCAAGAAAATGATTAACCCTTCAGGTTCTTCACAGGAACTAATGCAACGTGGAAACAAAAAATGGCCATTTTAATTTTTCCAACAAAAATGTTCATTTAGCCTCAATTCTTTCATTTTCACATAGGCAACAGGATAGAATGCATCCTAAAATTTGTTGGCCAATTTCTCCTGAGTACACCGATACCTCATATGTGGTCATAAACCACTGTTTGGGCACACGGCAGGGCTCAGAGGGGAAGGAGCACAATTTGAATTTTGGAGCTAATTTACCATTCAAAAAGTGAAATGGCGCTCCTTCTCTTCTGAGCCCTACCGTGCGCCCAAACAGTGGTTTATGACCACATATGAGGTATCGGTGTACTCAGGAGAAATTGGCCAACATATTTTAGGATGCGTTTTATCCTGTTGCTCATGTGAAAATGAAAAAATTGAGGACAAAAGAAAGTTTTTGTGAAAAAAAAGTACTTTTTCATTTTTACGGATCAATTTGTAAAGCCCCAGAGGGTTCAAAGTGCTCACTATGCATCTAGATAAGTTCCTTCGGGGGTCTAGTTTCCAAAATGGGGTCACTTGTGGGGGAGCTCCAATGTTTAGGCACACAGGGGCTCTCCATACGCGACATGGTGTCCGCTAACAATTTGAATGGAAAATTAGCTCCAATTGTTAGCGGACACCATGTCACGTATGGAGAGCCCCTGTGTGCCTAAACATTGTAGCTCTCCCACAAGTGACCCCATTTTGGAAACGAGACCTCCCAAGGAACTTATCTAGATTGGTGGTGAGCACTTTGAACCCCCAGGTGCTTCACAAATTAATCCGTAAAAATGAAAAAAGAAAATTTTTGTGGAAAAGAAAGTACTTTTTCATTTTTACGGATCAATTTGTGAAGCACCTGGGGGTTCTAAATGCTCTCTATGCATCTAGATAAGTTGCTTGGGGGGTCTAGTTTCCAAAATGGGGTCAGTTGTGGGGGAGCTCCAATGTTTAGGCACACAGGGGCTCGCCATACACGACATGGTATCCACTTACAATTCCAATTGTTAGCGGACACCATGTCACGTATGGAGAGCCCCTATGTGCCCAAACATTGGAGCTCCCCCACAAGTGACCCCATTTTGGAAACTAGACACCCCAAGGAACTTATTTAGATGCATAGTGAGCACTTTGAACCCCCAGGTGCTTCACAAACTGATCCGTAAAAATGAAAAAGTACTTTTTTTCACAATTTTCTTTTTTTCCTTTTTACAGACTAATTTGTGAAGCACTTGGGGGTTGAAAGTGCTCACTATGCATCAAGATATGTTCCTTGGGGGTCTAGTTTCCAAAATGTGGTCACTTGTGGGGAGCTCCAATGTTTAGGCACACAGGGGCTCTCCATATGCGACATGGTGTCCGCTAACAATTTGAATGGAAAATTAGCTCCAATTGTTAGCGGACACCATGTCACGTATGGAGAGCCCCTGTGTGCCTAAACATTGTAGCTCTCCCACAAGTGACCCCATTTTGGAAACGAGACCTCCCAAGGAACTTATCTAGATTGGTGGTGAGCACTTTGAACCCCCAGGTGCTTCACAAATGAATCCGTAAAAATGAAAAAAGAAAATTTTTGTGGAAAAGAAAGTACTTTTTCATTTTTACGGATCAATTTGTGAAGCACCTGGGGTTCTAAATGCTCTCTATGCATCTAGATAAGTTGCTTGGGGGGTCTAGTTTCCAAAATGGGGTCAGTTGTGGGGGAGCTCCAATGTTTAGGCACACAGGGGCTCGCCATACACGACATGGTATCCACTTACAATTCCAATTGTTAGCGGACACCATGTCACGTATGGAGAGCCCCTATGTGCCCAAACATTGGAGCTCCCCCACAAGTGACCCCATTTTGGAAACTAGACACCCCAAGGAACTTATTTAGATGCATAGTGAGCACTTTGAACCCCCAGGTGCTTCACAAACTGATCCGTAAAAATGAAAAAGTACTTTTTTTCACAATTTTCTTTTTTTCCTTTTTACAGACTAATTTGTGAAGCACTTGGGGGTTGAAAGTGCTCACTATGCATCAAGATATGTTCCTTGGGGGTCTAGTTTCCAAAATGTGGTCACTTGTGGGGGAGCTCCAATGTTTAGGCACACAGGGGCTCTCCATATGCGACATGGTGTCCGCTAACAATTTGAATGGAAAATTAGCTCCAATTGTTAGCGGACACCATGTCACGTATGGAGAGCCCCTGTGTGCCTAAACATTGTAGCTCTCCCACAAGTGACCCCATTTTGGAAACGAGACCTCCCAAGGAACTTATCTAGATTGGTGGTGAGCACTTTGAACCCCCAGGTGCTTCACAAATTAATCCGTAAAAATGAAAAAAGAAAATTTTTGTGGAAAAGAAAGTACTTTTTCATTTTTACGGATCAATTTGTGAAGCACCTGGGGGTTCTAAATGCTCTCTATGCATCTAGATAAGTTGCTTGGGGGTCTAGTTTCCAAAATGGGGTCAGTTGTGGGGGAGCTCCAATGTTTAGGCACACAGGGGCTCGCCATACACGACATGGTATCCACTTACAATTCCAATTGTTAGCGGACACCATGTCACGTATGGAGAGCCCCTATGTGCCCAAACATTGGAGCTCCCCCACAAGTGACCCCATTTTGGAAACTAGACACCCCAAGGAACTTATTTAGATGCATAGTGAGCACTTTGAACCCCCAGGTGCTTCACAAACTGATCCGTAAAAATGAAAAAGTACTTTTTTTCACAATTTTCTTTTTTTTCCTTTTTACAGACTAATTTGTGAAGCACTTGGGGGTTGAAAGTGCTCACTATGCATCAAGATATGTTCCTTGGGGGTCTAGTTTCCAAAATGTGGTCACTTGTGGGGGAGCTCCAATGTTTAGGCACACAGGGGCTCTCCATATGCGACATGGTGTCCGCTAACAATTTGAATGGAAAATTAGCTCCAATAGTTAGCGGACACCATGTCGCATATGTGGAGCCCCTATGTGCCTAAACATTGGAGCTCCCGCACAAGTCACCCCATTTTGGAAACTAGACACCTCAAGGATTATATCTAGCCGTATAGTGAGCATTTGGAACCTACAGCTACTTCACAGAATTTGATAATGTCATATTGAACATTTTCTTTTTTTCACACAATTTCTCACTTTTAGAGCATGTGCACAAGATACGGAGACACTGTGTCCTGGTTGTCTCCTCCCCTGCATTTTTTTTTAGTATTTCTTTATTAAATTTAAAAAAAAAAAACGACGTGGGGCTTCGCCATATTTTTGGTCCAGCCAGATACAGCTGGCAGCTACGGGCTGCCACCAACCCCTTCTGCCTAGTTTTACCTGGCTGGAAACCAAAAATATAGGGAAGTCATTTTTTTTTTTTTTTTAATTATTTCATGAAATAATTTAAAAAAAAAATGGCGTGGGCTTCGCCATATTTTTGGGCCAGCCAGGTACAACTAGGCAGCTGGGGGCTGGAATCCTCAGTGTAGGGAGGCCCAAGCTTTCTGGGCCCCCCTGCTGCGAATTGCAGCCCGCAGCCGCCCCAGAAAATGGCGCATTCATAGAAGCGCCATTTTCTGGCGCTGTATCCAGCTCTTCCAGCTGCCGTGTAGCTGTGGAAGACTGGGTAATAAGGGGTTAATGCCAGCTTTTTCTCAGCTGGTACTAAGCCCGAGATTCATATCATCTGGCCAATATTAGACCGGACCATTAGGAATCTCTAGTAATTTGTAAAAAAGACACAAGACAGAGAAAAATATTTTTATTAGAAAAAAAACACAAACACTACTTGGACTCCATCTTTATTATTCATTCTTCGTCCGACGTAGTCCAGTGGGAAGGTCCGACGTAGTCCAGTGGGAGGTCCCGCGACGATTCTCAGTTTTATAGCATACTAGTAAAAAGGCCCGATGCAATTGCATCGGGAGCGCGGTGAAATGAATTGTGTGTATACAGGCGGGTCAGTGGGTATCAGAGTATACAGGCGGGTCAGTGGGTAGTAGAGCATTGAGGCGGCTCTGTGGGTAGCAGAGTATGGAGGCGGCTCTGTGGCTAGCAGAGTATCGAGGCGGCTCTGTGGCTAGCAGAGTATCGAGGCGGCTCTGTGGGTAGCAGTATCGAGGCGGCTCTGTGGGTAGCAGAGTATCGAGGCGGCTCTGTGGGTAGCAGAGTATCGAGGCGGCTCTGTGGGTAGCAGAGTATAGAGGCGGCTCTGTTGCTAGCAGAGTATACAGGCGGCTTTTTGGGTAGCAGAGTATACAGGCGGCTGTGTGGGTAGCAGAGTATAGTGGCGGCTGTGTGGGTAGCAGAGTATAGTGGCGGCTCTGTGGGTAGCAAAGTATTGAGGCGGCTCTGTGGGTAGCAGAGTATCGAGGCGGCTCTGTGGTGGAGGGTGAGGAGAGATGCGGCTCTGTGGTGGAGGGGTGAGGAGAGATGCGGCTCTGTGGTGGAGGGTGAGGAGAGATGCGGCTCTGTGGTGGTGGGGTGAGGAGAGATGCGGCTCAGTGGTGGAGGGGTGAGGAGAGATGCGGCTCAGTGGTGGAGGGGTGAGGAGAGGTGCGGCTCAGTGGTGGAGGGGTGAGGAGAGATGCGGCTCAGTGGTGGAGGGGTGAGGAGAGATGCGGCTTAGTGGTGGAGGGGTGAGGAGAGATGCGGCTCAGTGGTGGAGGGGTGAGGAGAGAAGCGGGTCAGTGGTGGAGGGGTGAGGAGAGAAGCGGGTCAGTGGTGGAGGGGTGAGGAGAGAAGCGGCTCAGTGGTGGAGGGGTGAGGAGAGAAGCGGCTCAGTGGTGTAGGGTTGAGGAGAGATGCGGCTCAGAGACATGAGAGGGACAGAGTATACAGAGAGATGACAGGGACAGAGTATACAGAGAATGACAGGGACAGAGTATGCAGAGAGATGACAGGGACAGAGTATGCAGAGAGATGACAGGGACCGAGTATACAGAGACATGACAGGGACCGAGTATACAGAGACATGACAGGGACCGAGTATACAGAGACATGACAGGGACAGCATATACAGAGACATGACAGGGACAGCGTATACAGAGACATGACAAGGACAGAGTATACAGAGAGATGACAGGGACAGAGTATACAGAGAGATGACAGGGAGAGAGTATACAGAAAGATGAGAGGGACAGAGTATACAGAGAGATGAGAGGGACAGAGTATACAGAGAGGGACAGAGTAACAGAGAGATGACAGGGACAGCGTATACAGAGAGATGACAGGGACAGCGTATACAGAGAGATGACAGGGACAGAGTATACAGAGAGATGACAGGGACAGAGTATACAGAGAGATGACAGGGACAGAGTATACAGAGAGATGACAGGGACAGCGTATACAGAGAGATGACAGGGACAGCGTATACAGAGACATGAGAGGGACAGAGTATACAGAGAGATGACAGGGACAGCGTATACAGAGAGATGACAGGGACAGAGTATACAGAGACATGACAGGGACAGAGTATACAGAGACATGACAGGGACAGAGTATACAGAGAGATGACAGGGACAGCGTATACAGAGAGATGACAGGGACAGAGTGTCACATCGCCATCGGACTCGGTGGCCGGTGTTCCTGCCTCGGCCGCTGGGAGGAGCCGGATTCCTTCGTCTGGTGGTGCTGGTGATAGGAAGGCCTTGTCCTCATATGGACCTGCTCCAGCGACGTCTGCCTCTGTCGCTGAGCGCCGCTGTGTTTCCCCTCTGGGTGGTGTTGGTCGCAGAAGAGCGGGCCCTGCAGAGGTGTCCGTTAGGCGCAGCCTGCGTTCTTCTGTCAGAGGTGGGCTGGGTGGAGCCAGTCGTGCATCTCCATCTGGCCTGGCTCTAGAGGCGGTTCGGATGAGGTCATCAGGCTGTGAGCTCCAGCCTATGGGAGGTAACCGCGCCCTTCAAATACATTGGAGCCTGTCTTGCAGGCCGCCAGATATAGTTTTGGTTCCCCAGTGATATAGTGTATGTTTAGTTTTGTCTCTGACCTTGCCTGGATTTCTGACTCTGCCTCTGCCTATCGATTTTGTACCTCAGCTGCCCTCTTGGTTTTTGCCCTTGACCTTTGCCTGGATTTTTGACTCTGCTACTGCCTGACGATTTTGTACCTTCGCTGCCCTCTCGGTTTTGACTCGGACTCCTGACTACGTTCTTCGCTTCCTGATTTTTTCCCTTCCTAGACGACCTCCCTGCTCTGCTGCTCCCATAGGCAGCTACCCCCTGGGCTCCGCTATAATTCCAGATCCCTGTATAGGGGTTAAGTGTCTCGGGGTTTCTCGGGGTGCTGCCTTACCAGCAGCTCAGCCTTACAGCGGACGGTCGTCACACAGAGTATACAGAGAGATGACAGGGACAGAGTATACAGAGAGATGACCGGGACAGAGTATACAGAGAGATGACAGGGACAGAGTATACAGAGAGATGACAGGGACAGCGTATACAGAGACATGAGAGGGACAGAGTATACAGAGACATGACAGGGACAGAGTATACAGAGACATGACAGGGACCGAGTATACAGAGAGATGACAGGAACCGAGTATACAGAGAGATGACAGGGACAGCGTATACAGAGACATGACAGGGACAGAGTATACAGAGAGATGACAGGGACAGAGTATACAGAGAGATGACAGGGACAGAGTATACAGAGACATGACAGGGACAGTGTATACAGAGACATGACAGTTTATGCTCACCTCTCCCCGAGCCCCCGCCGTCTCCCTGCAGTGTCCCGGTCTGCTACTGCAGTTCAGGACCTGAGGTGATGTCAGAGTCACGTGACACCAGGTTAGCATGGAGTAAGCTGGCGTCACGTGACTGTGACATCACCACAGGTCCTGAACTGCAGTAGAAGACTTGTGCAGACAGCGGGAGCCTGCGGGAGCCACCGGGACACTGCAGGAATACAGCGGGGGCTCGGGGAGAGGTGAGCATATGTTTTTTTTTTTTTTTTTTTGTAAACAGTAGTGCGGCTGCGGCTCGCGCAAAGGAGCTTGGGATTCGGCTACAGCGCCCGAATTCCAAACTCCCGATTATTTAAGTAGATTCTAGAATACCTGATGTATTAGAATCGAGCTATCATCTAGTTTATCACATAAACATGTTAAACACAAATAAAAGGAATGGCAAATCGGCTGTCTTTTATTCACTATAGCTCCTAAAAAAAGAATAAGAAGATCATAAAGTTGTCTGGCAAAATTTACTTTAATCTGAAAACAACATCTAAGGCTGCTTTCACACTTGCGTTTTTTTCCTGATTTGGAAGATCAGGAAAAAGCTCAATTCTAAGGGCCGCTTCACACTGCGGCGTGATCCAGTCCGGTGCTGTCTGGGATGACCCAGACAACCGCGGACCGGATCAGCACACAGGACTGGGGGGCTATTATGCCCTCCGGTCTGGTGTGCAGTGCACGCAGCTGCAGCCGCTGACAGGTCAAGACCGCGGCGCCCGGACAGCATCGGACCGGATCACGCCGCAGTGTGAAGCCGAACTTACAGTATTTTGCACATTCACTTTAATTTTGTCTGGTAGAATCTTGTTGCTTCATGTTTTCTCCTGAAATCATTAAAAAGAATGGACAAAAAAATGAATCCTGTAATGGTGGGTTTACACGCCACGATATCGTTTCGATATCGCAACTCAATGGCGCGGGAGCGCGCAATTAGTGCACGTTCCTCCCGCATCGCATTGACTGTTTACATGCTGCGATATCGAAATACAACGTCCGTGCGATGTCTCCGCCTCCCAACCCAGGATCGCATAGTTAACATGGGAGTGAATGGGTGACGTTTCAAATCGCATCGTAATTGGGCGTTTACACAGCACGATCTGCTCCAATCTCCCTTCAATATCGGGGCATTGAATAGCACGCTCATTCAATCCCCGATATCGCATTGACATCGTTCCTGCATCGTATTGGACGTTCACACCATACAACGCAGGAACGATATCGGGTCCAACGATCGAATCACGTGACTTTTCATTGAAATTGTACTGCGATATCGCGACGTGTAAACCCGCCATTAGAATCAGGTTTTTGCCTGATCTTCCAAATCAGGAAAAAAACGCAAGTGTGAAAGGCCCCTAAGACACTTCTTGTGTTGTCTATTAATCATGAGCGGCTTGACACAAGGAATAGAGCAGTAAGGCCATGTGCACACATTCAGTATTTGATGAGTTTTTTTACCTCAGGATTTGTAGACAAAACCAGGAGTGGAGCAATCAGAGGAAACGTCTAATAGAAACACCTGCACCACTTCTGTATTTAATTATCCACTCCTGGTTTTGGCTACAAATCCTGAGGTAAAAAACTAATTAAATACTCAACGTGTGCACGTGGCCTTATAGCCCATATCTTGGATATGTCTGTGTGTGGTGGCTCTTGAAGCAGACATCAGCAGCAGTCCACTGCTTGTGAATCTCTCCAAAATTTTTGAATGGCTTGTGCACCTTATTCTGCCACACTTTTCCATTAACCTCTTGCCGACACAGGAAGTTGTACCACGTCCTGGCAGTTTTGAGCTGCTGCAGCTCCTGTGAGTGGGGTCATTCAGGTGTCACAGTAGCTGCTGCTCTGTGACAGCCTGTAGTTGACCCCACAGGGGGTGGAGTAACCCCCCCATGCCCAGGACCCCCTCCGATCGGCAGTGTAAAAGTGAAACTGCCGATTGAAGCGAATCATAGGGATTAACCCCTCCAGATCTGATTGGAGCTCTCCAATCAGATCTGGAGGGGCGGATCGGCAAGTGTACCCCCTCCTCAGCCCCCTCCAGCTCCATGACTGTACAGGGCCCCCCCCCTGTCTCCCCCAACCGCCTACCTCCCCTCTATTATTATGTATCTGCCGGCGGGCTGCACCCGCGGGTGCACCCGCTGGTCAGATAACGTGGTCCCCTCCTGCAGTGCCCCCCAGGCAGCCCCCCACCTCCTTGCCCTGTGTCCTGGCCCCTCCCTCACCTCATCCGGCGGGCTGCACACTTCGGTGCACCAGCCGCTGCGCCTCCTCTCTCTGCTGTACTTCGGTTGGTGGCCCCGCCTTCTCTCCCGACCTCTTCATCCTCATCGGTGGATGGAGAGGGAGCTAAGTATGTATGTATGTATTTATGTATATAAATAAAGAACTGCAGCACTCTTCTTTGTAAAACAACCGCCTTTATTTGGCCATCAGGTGGGGGGTGACAACGTTTCGGGATCCTGTCCCTTTCTCTAGCCATATGTATGCATGTATGAATGAATGAATGAATTGATGGATGGGTGAATGGATAGATGGATGGGGAGTGCATGCGTGGACGTGTGCGTGCATAGACGTGTGTGCATAGCCGTGTGCATGCATGGATGTGGATGTCAGCGTGCGTGCGTGGATGTGTGCATTTGTGGATGTCAGTGTGCGTGCGTAAATATCAGCGTGCGTGGATATGTGCGTGCGTGGATGTCAGCGTGCGTGGATGTGTGGATGCGTGCGTGGATGTCAGCGTGCGTGCGTGGATGTCAGCGTGCGTGCGTGGATGTCAGCATACATGAATGTCAGCGTGCGTGGATGTCAGCGTGTGCGTGGATGTCAGCGTGCGTTGATGTCAGCGTGCGTGCATGTATGTGTGCGTGGATGTCAGCGTGCGTGAATGTCAGCGTGCGTGAATGTGTGCATATGTGGATGTCAGCGTGTGTGCATGGATGTGTGCGTGGATGTCAGCGTGCGTGGATGCGTGCGTGTGTGGATGTCAGCGTGTGTGCGTGGATGTCAGCGTGCGTGCGTGGATGTCAGCGTGTGCGTGGATGTCAGCGTGCGTGCATGTATGTGTGCGTGGATGTCAGCGTGCGTGAATGTGTGCATACATGAATGTCAGCGTGTGTGCATGGATGTGTGCGTGGATGTCAGCATACATGAATGTCATCGTGCGTGCGTGGATGTCAGCGTGCGTGGATGTCAGCGTGCGTGGATGTCAGCGTGCGTGGATGTCAGCGTGCGTGTGTGGATTTGTGCGTGGATGTCAGCGTGCGTGAATGTCAGTGTGCGTGTGTGGATGTCAGCGTGCGTGGATGTGTGCGTGCGTGGATGTCAGCGTGCGTGCGTGGATTTGTGCGTGGATGTCAGCGTGCGTGCGTGGATGTGTGCGTGTGTGGATGTCAGCGTGCGTGCGTGGATGTCAGCGTGCGTGCGTGGATGTCAGCGTGCGTGCGTGGATGTCAGCATACATGAATGTCAGCGTGCGTGCGTGGATGTCAGCGTGTGCGTGGATGTCAGCGTGCGTGCGTGGATGTCAGCGTGCGTGCATGTATGTGTGCGTGGATGTCAGCGTGCGTGGATGTCAGCGTGTGTGCGTGGATGTCAGCGTGCGTGGATGTCAGCGTGTGCGTGGATGTCAGCGTGCGTGCATGTATGTGTGCGTGGATGTCAGCGTGCGTGCATGTATGTGTGCGTGGATGTCAGCGTGCGTGGATGTCAGCGTGTGCGTGGATGTCAGCGTGCGTGAATGTGTGCATACGTGGATGTCAGCGTGTGTGCATGGATGTGTGCGTGGATGTCAGCATATATGAATGTCATCGTGCGTGCGTGGATGTCAGCGTGCGTGGATGTCAGCGTGCGAGAGGCGATCGAGCGTCGTGGGACCTTCGTTGTGGACTACGTCGGAGGCGATCGAGCGTCGTGGGACCTTCGTTGTGGACTACGTTGGATCTTTATAATAAAGATGGAGTCCGAATTTTGGTTTTTTTTTCCAATTAAAAATATTTTTCTCTGGTGTATTTTTTTGACTATTTACTAGAGATTCCTAATGGCGGGTCTAACATTGGCCTAATATTATGAATCTCGGGCTTAGTGCCAGCTGCCAATAAAAAGCTGGCATTAACCCCTTTATTACCCAGTTTGCCACCGGCACCAGGGCAACTGGAAGAGCATGGGTACAGCGCCAGAAAATGGCGCTTCAATGATTGCACCATTTTCTGGGGTGGCTGCGGGCTGCAGTTCGCAGCATGAGGGGCCCAGAACGCTTGGTCCTCTCCATGCTGCGGATTCCAGCCCCCAGCTGCCTAGTTGTACCAGGTTGGACCAAAAATATGGCAGAGCCCCACGTCATTTTTTTTCTAGAATTAGTCCTAGAAAAAAAATAAAAATTGACTTCGCTGAATTTTTTGGTTGCCAGCCAGGTACAATGAGGCAGCTGGGGGTTGCTGGCAGTCCGTAGCTGCCAAGTTGTACCTGGCTGGACCAAAAATATGGCGGAGCCCCACGCCATTTTTTTCTAGAATTAGTCCTAGAAAAAAAATAAAAATGGGCTTCGCTGTATTTAGATGCATATTGAACACTTTGAACCCCCAGGTGCTTCACAGATTGATCCGTAAAAATGAAAAAAGAAAATTTGTGTGAAAAATAAGTACTTTTTCCTTCTTACGGATCAATTTGTGAAGCACCTGGGGTTCAAAGTGCTCACTAAGCATCTAGATGCATTCCTTGGGGGTCTAGTTTCCAAAATAGGGTCACTTGTGGGGGAGCTCCAATGTTTAGGCACACATGGGCTCTCCATATGCGACATGGGGTCCGCTAACAATTCCAATAATTAGTGGACACCATGTCGCGTATGGAGAGCCCCTGTGTGCCTAAACATTGGAGCTCCCCCACAAGTGACCCCATTTTGGAAACTAGACCATCCAAGAAACATATCTAGATGCATAGTGAGCACTTTGAACCACCAGGTGCTTCACAAATTGATCCTTAAAAATGAAAAAAGAAAATTTGTGTGAAAAATAAGTACTTTTTCTTTCTTGCGGATCAATTTGTGAAGCACCTGGGGGTTCAAAGTGCTCATTATGCATCTAGATGCATTCCTTGGGGGTCTAGTTTCCAAAATGGGGTCACTTGTGGGGGGGAGCTCCAATGTTTAGGCACACATGGGCTCTCCATACGCGACATGGTGTCCGCTAATAATTCCAATTGTTAGCGGACACCATGTTGGGTATGGAGACCCCTGTGTGCCTAAACATTGGAGCTCCCCCACAAGTGAGCCCATTTTGGAAACTAGAGCCCCCAGGGAACTTATCTAGATGGGTGGTGAGCATTTTGAACCCCCAGGTGCTTCATAAATTCATCCGTAAAAATGAAAAAGTACTTTTTATTCCACAAAAATGTTTTTTAATTTTTACAGATTAATTTGTGAAGCACTGGGGCGATCAAAATGCTCACCATCCATCTAGATAAGTTCCCTGGGGGGTCTAGTTTCTAAAATGGGGTCACTTGTGGGGGAGCTCCAATGTTTAGGCACACAGGGGCTCTCCAAACGCAACATGGTGTCCGCTAAAAATTTGACTGAAAAATCAGCTCAAATTGTTAGCGGACACCATGTCGCGTTTGGAGAGCCCCTGTGTGCTTAAACATTGGAGCTCCCCCACAAGTGACCCCATTTGGGAAACTAGAGCCTGCAGGAAACTTATCTAGATGGGTGGTGAGCATTTTGAACCCCCAGGTGCTTCCCAAATTCATCCGTAAAAATGAAAAAGTACTTTTTTTTCCACAAAAATGTTCTTTTAGCCTAAATTTTTTCATTTTCACATGGGGAACATGATAAAATGGATCCTAAAAATTGTTGGGCAATTTCTCCTGAGTACACCGATACCTCTTATGTGGTCATAAACCACTGTTTGGGCACACGGCAGGGCTCAGAAGGGAAGGAGCGCCATTTGACTTTTTGAATGGAAAATTAGCTCCAAAAGTCAAATTGCGCTCCTTCCCTTCTGAGCCCTGCTGTGCGCCCAAACAGTGGTTTGTGACCACATATGAGGCATCAGTGTACTCAGGAGAAATTGCTCAACAATTTTTAGGATCCATTTTATCCTATTGCCCATGTGCAAATGAAAGAATTGCGGCTAAAAGGAAATTTTTGTTGGAAAAATTAAAATGACCATTTTTTCCTTCCACGTTGCTTTAGTTGCTGTGAAGCACTTGAAGGGTTAATAATCTTCTTGAATGTAGTTTAGCGTAGCTTGAGGGGTGCAGTTTTTGGAATGGTGTCACTTGTGTGTTTCCTGTCATGTACGCTGATGAACTTTGAACTCTTATAACTGCCGAACAAAATATTTTTTGTTTCCAAAATTGTGCTGATGTAAAGTAGACATGTGGGAAATGTTATTTATTAACTATTTTGTGGCACATAACTCTCTGGTTTAGCAGAATAAAAATACATACTTTGAAAATTGCAAAATTTTCAAAGTGTTTGCCAAATTTTTGATTTTTTCACAAATAAACACAAAAATTATCGACCTAAATTTAATACTAACATGAAGCCCAATATGTCACGAAAAAACAATCTCAGAATTGCTAGGATCCATTGAAGCGTTCCAGAGATATTACCTCATAAAGGGACACTGGTCAGAATTGACAAAAATGGCCTGGTCATTAAGGTCAAAATAGGCCCGGGGGTGAAGGGGTTAATATGCCCTCTGTGAACAGCCAGTTTCTTTAGGAATGACCTTGTGTTTTACCCTCCTTGTGGAGTGTGTCAATGACTACCTTCTAGCCATCTGTCAAGTCAGCAGTGTTCTCCTTGATTGTGTAGCCTACTGAACCAGACTAAAAGCCCAGTTACACGCTGCGATGTGACAGCGAACCGGCCAACTATGTAGATCGCTGCCACATAGTGAACTGATCACTGGTGAGCTGTCACACAAGCAGACTCACTAGCGACATTGTGGAAAAGAATAAAATATCCTTTCCACGATGCCTAGCTCCCGCTGCCAGGCTGCAGTAAGCAGGTGCAGGCTGGCAACGATGGTAAATAATGGGTATCTAGGCAGCGCCTAGTTTCCTGATGTATACTCTGCTTACCAGCCTTCTCCACTTACAAGCTGGTACCCAAGGTACACAGTGGGTAACTAGGGACAGAGCTGTCCCTAGTTACCCGCTGTGTACCTTGGATACCAGCTTGTAAGTGGAGAAGGCTGGTAAGCAGAGTATACATCAGGAAACTAGGCGCTGCCTAGATACCCGCTGTTTACCCTGGTTACTAGCTCCCAGCACTTGCTGTGCGGCGCTGGGAGCTCATTCATCGTTGGTCTCCGGCGCTGATGATGGGCGCCCAGCAGGAGACCAACGATAGATTCATGGACAGGACCATAAATCTACAATCAATGACTTATTGTTAATACTTGTCACACACAACAATGTTGTTTCAACATCACTGCAACGTCACCAAACCGGTGATGTTGCAATGATATCGTTGTGTCTAATGGGCCCCTGAGGGATCATTTTAAATGCTTAGTAAGCTTTTGTTGGTGTTTTGTGTTATTCTAATTTTCTGAGATAATGACTTCTGGTTATTCATGACTAATCTATAATCATCAACATTTACATAAATAAACACATGAAATAGATCACGGTTTGTAATAATAATAAATCTTTATTTATATAGCGCCAACATATTCCACAGCGCTTTATTTGTAATGACTCTATACATGTTTCACTTTCTGTATTGAATTACTGAAATAAATTATCTTTTTGATGAGATTGTAATTGATTGAGATGTAGCTCGGGTCAGTGAGGAAGGTGGTGTAATGGGAGCCCATGCTGCAGTTACAAGTCATTGCATCATTCTCCTACACAGTCCAGTTATTACACTCAGCAAAGATTAGTGTAAAGTGGGAATTCTTGGCTCCGCACATTAGGCCACTGCCAACCCTCCAGCCCCGCTGCTCTACTCAATGAGATGTAATGGGGCTGTCAGAGAGGCTCTATAATTTGTGGGATAGATCCCATAGTGCCTGTTATTCCAGGCTTTACCGCCCTGCCCATGCTGTACATAGGGGGCTGCAGACATGAGCTCCCCTCTACCTACATGACTGCTGCAGCCAATCACCTCAGTGTCATGAGCCTGAACACATCAGAGGCCAGTGATTGGCTGCAGGCAGCTAAAGAACAGGGGACACTGATTTATAGGTAAAGGGGTTGTCTGGTGAAGACACGTTCTCACAATGTGCAGACCTATGGGGCTACACATGACCGACCGCAGAGCCACCCATCCATCATAGGGCCCAGGGAGTGCGGAACCCCGGAGAATGAATGAAGCTAAAGTCACACATGCGCACTGATCAGTGCTGCTCCAGAGGTCACACATCCTCACTGGACAATCCCTTTATGTTCGGTCACTACACCCTGAGCGATCAAGGTCCATGTGGGACAGTCACCCGGTCACACCATGGTCCCCCCTCCTATGTGCGGGCCTGTACCGAGCCGCAGACATGACTCCCGGCATCATGTGGGACAGTCAGCCGGTCACACCCTGGTCCCCCCCTATGTGCGGGCCTGTACCGAGCCGCAGACATGACTCCCGGTATCATGTGGGACAGTCAGCCGGTCACACCCTGGTCCCTCCTATGTGCGGGCCTGTACCGAGCCGCAGACATGACTCCCGGCATCATGTGGGACAGTCAGCCGCTCACACCCTGGTCCCCCCCTATGTGCGGACCTGTACCGAGCCGCAGACATGACTCCCGGTATCATGTGGGACACAGTCAGCCGGTCACACCCTGGTCCCCCCTCCTATGTGCGGGCCTGTACCGAGCCGCAGACATGACTCCCGGTATCATGTGGGACAGTCAGCCGGTCACACCCTGGTCCCCCCCTATGTGCGGACCTGTACCGAGCCGCAGACATGACTCCCGGTATCATGTGGGACAGTCAGCCGGTCACACCCTGGTCCCCCCTCCTATGTGCGGGCCTGTACCGAGCCGCAGACATGACTCCCGGTATCATGTGGGACACAGTCAGACGGTCACACCCTGGTCCCCCCTCCTATGTGCGGGCCTGTACCGAGCCTCAGACATGACTCCCGGCATCATGTGGGACAGTCAGCCGGTCATACCCTGGTCCCCTCCTATGTGCGGGCCTGTACCGAGCCGCAGACATGACTCCTGGCATCATGTGGGACAGTCAGCCGGTCATACCCTGGTCCCCTCCTATGTGCGGGCCTGTACCGAGCCGCAGACATGACTCCCGGCATCATGTGGGACAGTCAGCCGGTCACACCATGGTCCCCCCCTATGTGCGGGCCTGTGCTGAGCCTCAGACATGACTCCCGGCATCATGTGGGACAGTCAGCCGGTCACACCCTGGTCCCCCCCCTATGTGTGGGCCTGTACCGAGCCGCAGACATGACTCCTGGCATCATGTGGGACAGTCAGCCGGTCACACCATGGTCCCCCCCTATGTGCGGGCCTGTACCGAGCCGCAGACATGACTCCCGGCATCATGTGGGACACAGTCAGCCGGTCACACCATGGTCCCCCCCTATGTGCGGGCCTGTACCGAGCCGCAGACATGACTCCCGGCATCATGTGGGACACAGTCAGCCGGTCACACCATGGTCCCCCCCTATGTGCGGGCCTGTACCGAGCCGCAGACATGACTCCTGGCATCATGTGGGACAGTCAGCCGGTCACACCATGGTCCCCCCCTATGTGCGGGCCTGTACCGAGCCGCAGACATGACTCCCGGCATCATGTGGGACAGTCAGCCGGTCACACCCTGGTCCCCCCCTATGTGCGGGCCTGTACCGAGCCGCAGACATGACTCCCGGCATCATGTGGGACACAGTCACCCGGTCACACCCTGGTCCCCCCCTATGTGCGGGCCTGTACCGAGCCGCAGACATGACTCCCGGCATCATGTGGGACAGTCAGCCGGTCACACCCTGGTCCCTCCTATGTGCGGGCCTGTACCGAGCCGCAGACATGACTCCCGGTATCATGTGGGACACAGTCAGCCGGTCACACCCTGGTCCCCCCCTATGTGCGGACCTGTACCGAGCCGCAGACATGACTCCTGGCATCATGTGGGACAGTCAGCCGGTCACACCATGGTCCCCCCCTATGTGCGGGCCTGTACCGAGCCGCAGACATGACTCCCGGTATCATGTGGGACAGTCAGCCGGTCACACCCTGGTCCCTCCTATGTGCGGGCCTGTACCGAGCCGCAGACATGACTCCCGGCATCATGTGGGACAGTCAGCCGGTCACACCCTGGTCCCCCCCTATGTGCGGGCCTGTACCGAGCCGCAGACATGACTCCCGGTATCATGTGGGACAGTCAGCCGGTCACACCCTGGTCCCTCCTATGTGCGGGCCTGTACCGAGCCGCAGACATGACTCCCGGTATCATGTGGGACAGTCACACGGTCACACCCTGGTCCCCCCCTATGTGCGGGCCTGTACCGAGCCGCAGACATGACTCCCGGCATCATGTGGGACAGTCAGCCGGTCACACCCTGGTCCCTCCTATGTGCGGGCCTGTACCGAGCCGCAGACATGACTCCCGGTATCATGTGGGACAGTCAGCCGGTCACACCCTGGTCCCCCCCCCTATGTGCGGGCCTGTACCGAGCCGCAGACATGACTCCCGGTATCATGTGGGACACAGTCAGCCGGTCACACCCTGGTCCCCCCCTATGTGCGGGCCTGTACCGAGCCGCAGACATGACTCCCGGTATCATGTGGGACACAGTCAGCCGGTCACACCCTGGTCCCTCCTATGTGCGGGCCTGTACCGAGCCGCAGACATGACTCCCGGCATCATGTGGGACAGTCAGCCGGTCACACCCTGGTCCCCCCCTATGTGCGGGCCTGTACCGAGCCGCAGACATGACTCCCGGTATCATGTGGGACAGTCAGCCGGTCACACCCTGGTCCCTCCTATGTGCGGGCCTGTACCGAGCCGCAGACATGACTCCCGGTATCATGTGGGACAGTCAGCCGGTCACACCCTGGTCCCCCCCTATGTGCGGACCTGTACCGAGCCGCAGACATGACTCCCGGCATCATGTGGGACACAGTCAGCCGGTCACACCCTGGTCCCCCCTCCTATGTGCGGGCCTGTACCGAGCCGCAGACATGACTCCCGGTATCATGTGGGACAGTCAGCCGGTCACACCCTGGTCCCCCCCTATGTGCGGACCTGTACCGAGCCGCAGACATGACTCCCGGTATCATGTGGGACAGTCAGCCGGTCACACCCTGGTCCCCCCTCCTATGTGCGGGCCTGTACCGAGCCTCAGACATGACTCCCGGTATCATGTGGGACAGTCAGCCGGTCACACCCTGGTCCCCCCCTATGTGCAGGCCTGTACCGAGCCGCAGACATGACTCCCGGTATCATGTGAGGGGACACAGTCAGCCGGTCACACCCTGGTCCCCCCTCCTATGTGCGGGCCTGTACCGAGCCGCAGACATGACTCCCGGTATCATGTGGGACAGTCAGCCGGTCACACCCTGGTCCCCCCCTATGTGCAGGCCTGTACCGAGCCGCAGACATGACTCCCGGTATCATGTGAGGGGACACAGTCAGCCGGTCACACCCTGGTCCCCCCTCCTATGTGCGGGCCTGTACCGAGCCGCAGACATGACTCCCGGTATCATGTGGGACACAGTCAGCCGGTCACACCCTGGTCCCCTCCTACGTGCGGGCCTGTACCGAGCCGCAGACATGACTCCCGGTATCATGTGGGACACAGTCAGCCGGTCACACCCTGGTCCCCTCCTACGTGCGGGCCTGTACCGAGCCGCAGACATGACTCCCGGCATCATGTGAGGGGACACAGTCAGCCGGTCACACCCTGGTCCCCCCTCCTATGTGCGGGCCTGTACCGAGCCGCAGACATGACTCCCGGCATCATGTGAGGGGACACAGTCAGCCGGTCACACCCTGGTCCCCCCTCCTATGTGCGGGCCTGTGCTGAGCCTCAGAGATGACTCCCGGTATCATGTGAGCTCCACGCTCCCAGAGCTTTTCACTTCCTGTCTCTGATGACCTTGACAGCGCTGCCCCGTGCAGGCCCCATCCGGGCTGTCCTCCTGATGCCTGATTACACGCTGACACGTCAGCTCGTAGTAGTCCTCCCTTGGAGATAGTAATGGCTCCGTTCCCGTTTCACCAGAGCAGCAGAGCCCGTTCACTCTCTCCGGTAACCGCCATACACGCCGACTCCTTCGTTATATGGACGCTTTATAGGCAGGCGCCGGTAGATGTGCACAGGGCGGGGCCTACAGACCCCGCCCACTCGTATGGGTGCCCCGCCCACTGTCGCCTGGACTCTGAGGTCACTCCCACGTGGTTCGGAGACTTCTAGAAGTGCGCAGTGTGCCGGTGTGTGTCCCTGCTGTGTCCCCTGTACCGCCCGTCACATCTATTCACCATGCTGAGCGCCAGCAGAACCGTCAGCCGCCTGCTGTCCTGTGTGCCAAGGAGCGAGGCCCGGAAGGTACGTGCTGGGGCTGAGCCATCCATGTGACGGCGCTGTCACCGCATAGATCAGTGGAAGGACGGAGCGGCCCCGGAATATGTATGGTGCAAAATAGCGTACACCGGGGGCGGCTGATGTAAGAATCCCCTCCACAGTGCAATGGACCGACCTCCGCTCTGCGCAAGGTTACACAGAACGTCATAGGATTGCACCATCCTGATTGGGGGGAGGGGGAGGACTGATCTCAGTATGGACGGGGCACCTTGTCATTGAAAGTAAGTGTGAGATGTGAGGGCCCCCCCCGTAGATCCAGGCGGTCAGTGTGAGGTGAGAGCCCCCCCCCCCCCTAGATCCAGGGCAGTCAGTGTGAGATGGGGCACCCCTCCTAGATCCAGGGCGGGTCAGTGTGAGGTGAGGGCCCCCCCCCCCCCTAGATCCAGGGGAGTCAGTGTGAGATGGGCACCCCTCCTAGATCCAGGGCGGTCAGTGTGAGATGAGGCCCCCCCCCCCACTAGATCCAGGGCAGTCAGTGTGAGATGAGGCGCCCCCTCCATGTAGGCAGTATGGGAGGCCCCCCACGATAGGTAGGAGACTGGGCACCACCCAATCCAGGGTACGGCGCTGTCACCGCATAGATCAGTGGAGGACGGAGGGCCCCCGTTAATATGGATCGGTGCAAATAGCACACCCCTAGGTCAGGGCAGTCATGTGAAGAGCCCCCCTACCACAGTAGGTCAATAGGCCACCCCCACTATCGGCGTCTGTGATAGGTCCACATAGAACGTCATGTAGATTGCCACCCCCACTCCGGCATCTGTGTGGGATGGGCGCGCACTGATACTCAGTAATTACGGGCACCTTGTACATTGTGAAAGTAAAGTGTGAGATGTGAGGGCCCCCCCCGTAGATCCAGGGCGTCAGTGTGAGGTGAGGCCCCCCCCCCCCTAGATCCAGGGCAGTCAGTGTGAGATGGGGCACCCCTCCTAGATCCAGGGCAGGTCAGTGTGAGTGAGGGCCCCCCCCCCCTAGATCCAGGGCAGTCAGTGTGAGATGGGGCCACCCCCCAAGATCCAGGGCGTCAGTGTGAGATGAGGCCCCCCCCCCCACTAGATCCAGGGCAGTCAGTGGGAGATGAGGGCCCCCCCCACTAGATCCAGGGCAGTCAGTGTGAGATGAGGCCCCCCCCCACTAGATCCAGGGCAGTCAGTGTGAGATGAGGCACCCCCCCCCCTAGATCCAGGGCAGTCAGTGTGAGATGAGGCACCCCTCCTAGATCCAGGGCAGTCAGTGTGAGATGAGGCACCCCCCTAGATCCAGGGCAGTCAGTGTGAGATGAGGCCCCCCCCCATAGATCCAGGGCAGTCAGTGTGAGATGAGGCCCCCCCCCACTAGATCCAGGGCAGTCAGTGTGAGATGAGGCCCCCCCCCCACTAGATCCAGGGCAGTCAGTGTGAGATGAGGCCCCCCCCCACTAGATCCAGGGCAGTCAGTGTGAGATGAGGCCCCCCCCCCCACTAGATCCAGGGCAGTCAGTGTGTGAGATAGGCACCCCCCCCACTAGATCCAGGGCAGTCAGTGTGTGAGATTAGGCCCCCCCCACTAGATCCAGGCAGTCAGTGTGAGATGAGGCACCCCCCCCCCTAGATCCAGGGCAGTCAGTGTGAGATGAGGCACCCCCCCTAGATCCAGGGCAGTCAGTGTGAGATGAGGCACCCCCCCTAGATCCAGGGCAGTCAGTGTGAGATGAGGCCCCCCCCCCCACTAGATCCAGGGCAGTCAGTGTGAGATGAGGCCCCCCCCCACTAGATCCAGGGCAGTCAGTGTGAGATGAGGCCCCCCCCCACTAGATCCAGGGCAGTCAGTGTGAGACAGCCCCCCCCCCCCCCCCTAGATCCAGGGCAGTCAGTGTGAGTTGTAGTGCCCCCCCTAGATCCAGGGCAGTCAGTGTGAGATGAGTGCCCCCCCTAGATCCAGGGCAGTCAGTGTGAGATGAGGCCCCCCCCTAGATCCAAGGAGTCAGTGTGAGATGAGCCCCCCCCCCCCCTAGATCCAGGGGTTAGTGTGAGATTTGAGGGCCCCCTAGATCCAGGGCAGTCAGTGTGTGAGATGAGGCACCCCCCCACTAGATCCAGGGCAGTCAGTGTGAGATGGAGCCCCCCCCCTAGATCCAGGGCAGTCAGTGTGAGATGAGGCCCCCCCCCCACTAGATCCAGGCAGTCAGTGTGAGATGAGGCCCCCCCCACTAGATCCAGGGCAGTCAGTGTGAGATGAGGCCCCCCCCCACTAGATCCAGGGCAGTCAGTGTGTGAGATGAGGCCCCCCCCCCCCACTAGATCCAGGGCAGTCAGTGTGAGATGAGGCCCCCCCCCCTAGATCCAGGGCAGTCAGTGTGAGATGTAGGCCCCCTAGATCCAGGGCAGACAGTGTGAGATGAGGCACCCCCCCTAGATCCAGGGCGTCAGTGTGAGATGAGGCACCCCCTCCTAGATCCAGGCAGTCAGTGTGAGATTGAGGCACCCCCTAGATCCAGGGCAGTCAGTGTGAGATGAGGCCCCCCCCCACTAGATCCAGGGCAGTCAGTGTGAGATGAGGCCCCCCCACTAGATCCAGGGCAGTCAGTGTGAGATGAGGCCCCCCCCCCACTAGATCCAGGGCAGTCAGTGTGAGATGAGGCCCCCCCACTAGATCCAGGGCAGTCAGTGTGAGATGAGGCCCCCCCCCCACTAGATCCAGGGCAGTCAGTGTGTGAGATGAGGCCCCCCCCCCCCACTAGATCCAGGGCAGTCAGTGTGAGATGAGGCACCCCCCCCCCCTAGATCCAGGCAGTCAGTGTGAGATGAGGCACCCCCCCCCCTAGATCCAGGGCAGTCAGTGTGAGATGAGGCACCCCCCCCACTAGATCCAGGGCAGTCAGTGTGAGATGAGGCACCCCCTCCTAGATCCAGGGCAGTCAGTGTGAGATGAGGCACCCCTCCTAGATCCAGGGCAGTCAGTGTGAGATGAGGCACCCCCCCCCACTAGATCCAGGGCAGTCAGTGTGAGATGAGGCACCCCCCCCCCCTAGATCCAGGAGCAGTCAGTGTGAGATGAGGCCCCCCCCCCCACTAGATCCAGGGCAGTCAGTGTGAGATGAGGCCCCCCCCCCACTAGATCCAGGGCAGTCAGTGTGAGATGAGGCCCCCCCCCCCCCTAGATCCAGGGCAGTCAGTGTGAGTTTGAGTGCCCCCCTAGATCCAGGGCAGTTCAGTGTGAGATGAGTGCCCCCTAGATCCAGGGCAGTCAGTGTGAGATGAGGCCCCCCCCCTAGATCCAAGGTGGTTAGTGTGAGATGTGAGGCCCCCCCCCCCTAGATGCAGGGTGGTTAGTGTGAGATTTGAGGGCCCCCCTAGATCCAGGGCAGTCAGTGTGTGAGATGAGGCCCCCCCCCACTAGATCCAGGGCAGTCAGTGTGAGATGTGAGGGCCCCCCTAGATCCAGGGCAGTCAGTGTGAGATGAGGCCCCCCCCCCACTAGATCCAGGGCAGTCAGTGTGAGATGAGGCCCCCCCACTAGATCCAGGGCAGTCAGTGTGAGATGAGGCCCCCCCCCCCCCCCCCACTAGATCCAGGGCAGTCAGTGTGTGAGATGAGGCCCCCCCCCCCCCACTAGATCCAGGGCAGTCAGTGTGAGATGAGGCACCCCCCCCCCCCTAGATCCAGGGCAGTCAGTGTGAGATGAGGCACCCCCCCCCCTAGATCCAGGGCAGTCAGTGTGAGATGAGGCCCCCCCCCACTAGATCCAGGGCAGTCAGTGTGAGATGAGGCCCCCCCCCCCCACTAGATCCAGGGCAGTCAGTGTGAGATGAGGCCCCCCCCCCCCCACTAGATCCAGGGCAGTCAGTGTGAGATGAGGCCCCCCCCCCCCACTAGATCCAGGGCAGTCAGTGTGAGATGAGGCCCCCCCCCCACTAGATCCAGGGCAGTCAGTGTGAGATGAGTGCCCCCTAGATCCAGGGCAGTCAGTGTGAGATGAGGCACCCCCCCTAGATCCAAGGTGGTTAGTGTGAGATGTGAGGCGCCCCCCCCCCCTAGATGCAGGGTGGTTAGTGTGAGATTTGAGGGCCCCCCTAGATCCAGGGTGGTTAGTGTGAGATGAGGCACCCCTCCTAGATCCAGGGCAGTCAGTGTGAGATGAGGCACCCCCCTAGATCCAGGGCAGTCAGTGTGAGATGAGGCCCTCCCCCCCCACTAGATCCAGGGCAGTCAGTGTGAGTTGTGAGTGCCCCCCTAGATCCAGGGCAGTCAGTGTGAGATGAGGCCCCCCCCCCTAGATCCAAGGTGGTTAGTGTGAGATGTGAGCCCCCCCCCCCCTAGATCCAGGGTGGTTAGTGTGAGATGTGAGGAACCCCCTAGATCCGGGCCGGTCAGTGTGAGATGTGAGGCCCCCCCCTAGATCCAGGGTGGTTAGTGTGAGATGTGAGGGGCCCCCCCTTCTAGATCCAGGGTGGTTATTGTGAGATGTGAGGGCCACCCCTAGATCCAGGGTGGTTAGTGTGAGATGTGAGGGCCCCCCCTAGATCCAGGGTGGTTAGTGTGAGATGTGAGGGCCCCCCCTAGATCCAGGGTGGTTAGTGTGAGATGTGAGGGCCCCCCCCCCCCTAGATCCAGGGCAGTCATGTGTATATGAGGTCTGAGTGCAGTACAGTCATGGCCAAAAGTTTTGAGAATGACACCAAAATGATATTTTCACATGATCTGCTGCCCTCTGGTTTTTATTTGTGTTCGTCTGATGTTTATATCACATACAGAAATATAATTACAATCATATTATGAGTACCAAAAGGTTATATTGACAGTTAGAATGAGTTAATGCAGTCAATATTTGCAGTGTTGACCTTTCTTCTTCAGGACCTCTGCAATTCTCCCTGGCTGCTCTCAATCAACTTCTGGAGCAAATCCTGACTGATAGCAGTCCATTCTTGCATAATCAATGCTTGCATTTTGCCAGAATTTGTTGGATTTTGTTTGTCCACCCGTCTCTTGATGATTGACCACAAGTTCTCAATGGGATTAAGATCTAGGGAGTTTCCAGGCCATGGACCCAAAATCTCTATGTTTTGTTCCCTGAGCCATTTAGTTATCACCTTTGCTTTATGGCAAGGTGCTCCATCATGCTGGAAAAGGCATTGTTGGGCGCCAAACTGCTCTTGGACGGTTGGGAGAACTTGCTCTTGGAGGACATTCTGGTACCATTCTTTATTCATGGCTGTGTTTTTAGGCAAGACTGTGAGTGAGCCGATTCCCTTGGCTGAGAAGCAACCCCACACAGGAATGGTTTCAGGATGCTTTACAGTTGGCATGAGACAAGACTGGTGGTAGCGCTCACCTCTTCTTCTCCGAATAAGCTGTTTTCCAGATGTCCCAAACAATCGAAAAGGGGATTCATCAGAGAAAATGACTTTACCCCAGTCCTCAGCAGTCCACTCCCTGTACCTTTTGCAGAATATCAGTCAGTCCCTGATGTTTTTTCTGGAGAGAAGTGGCTTCTTTGCTGCCCTCCTTGAAACCAGGCCTTGCTCAAAGAGTCTCCGCCTCACAGTGCGTGCAGAAGCACTCACACCAGCCTGCTGCTATTCCTGAGCAAGCTCGGCACTGCTGGTAGTCCGATCCCGCAGCTGAAACAGTTTTAAGATATGGTCCTGGCACTTGTTGGTCTTTCTTGGGCGCCCTGGAGCCTTTTTGACAACAATGGAAGCTCTCTCCTTGAAGTTCTTGATGATGCGATAGATTGTTGACTGAAGTGCAATCTTTCTAGCTGCGATACTCTTCCCTGTTACGCCATATTTGTGCAGTGCAATGATGGCTGCACGTGTTTCTTTAGAGATAACCATGGCTAACTGAAGAGAAACAATGATACCAAGCACCAGCCTCCTTTTAATGTGTCCAGTGGTGTCATTCTTACTTAATCATGACTGATTGATCGCCAGCCCTGTCCTCATCAACACCCACACCTGTGTTAATGGAACAATCACTAAAACGATGTTAGCTGCTCCTTTTAAGTCAGGACTGCAATGATGTTGAAATGTGTTTTGGGGGTTAAAGTTCATTTTCTAGGCAAATATTGACTTGGCAAGTAATTGCTGTTAAGCTGATCACTCTTTATGACATTCTGGAGTATATGCAAATTGCCATTAGAAAAACTGAAGCAGTAGACTTTGTTAAAATTAATATTTGTATCATTCTCAAAACGTTTGGCCATGACTGTAGGTGTGATCAGAGTACTTCACTTCCTTAGCCTCTGCCTCCTTGTCTTTATTCATCGCCCCCCTCGGCCTCCCTGGCTTTGCCCGTCGCCCCCCTCGGCCTCATGGTCAGGCCTATGATCTGTCAATGAAGCAGACGATGGTGAGGGTGGACATGAAGTGGCGGCAGGGACTTGAAGTGCTCTTATGGAGACCTGAGCACTTGACTCACATTTGCATGTGAATTACACAGTCATATTCAGTGTGGATATAACAGATTTACATTAGTAAAGCCCTGGATCAGTGATCTTTCAGGGAGGTGTATGAGAATTGTTTGCAGCCCCCACTGATGTCTGTTCCCAGACCACCTCTCGGTACCTGTCCTCTGCTATTGGCCTGTCCCCAGGTTCTTATCTAATATTGTATAGATGGGCTGGATGATCCAGAACCTGTATCTGGTGCTCAGGTGGAGGAGGGGACCACAACTTGGCTCAGTCTTCTGTAATCTAAGTCCTGTACACAGGCTGTCCAGCATGGCTGCCTCTGTGTGGACCATTGATGATCTGTAGATAACATGTCTGACTTCTTCTCCCAGGGTTGTTTCAATGGCTTCAGTGAAGAGTTACTCAGAGCAGCGTCAAAGAGAAACTATGCGTAAGTGTCATCACCTGGTTTTGTTCTTTGCACTATATGCATTTTCCCATTGGTTTTCATCTGTAATAATCATTTTCTTGTTCATTGTGCACTCCCCTATAATGTGACATTAGTGCAGTGGTCTTTAAAGGGATCCTGTCACCCCCAAAACACCTATAAACCTATTAAAACCTGTCCCTACAGCATATTAACACTTTCCCTACACTCCTTTTACCTCCTAAATGCACATAATGAAAGTGAATAAAAACGTTTTTACAGTACCTCATTACTCATGATAATGAGTGACTATGCTATTCATAGTCACTCATCCAGACTGCCCCTCTTCATACTATGACGCCTCAATAGGCGTGATCTTCATCATGGATTCAAACTGCAGCCTCTCTGCGCGCCTCCCCGCTGTGTCCTGTGTCTGCCCGGCTTCAGCGTGGGGCTGTATGACGCGACCCGCGTCATTTCCGGAGCCGGGTGACGTATTTACAGCCGCACCGCTGTTAGCTTCAATTCCCGCACTGCGCATGCGCAGTGCGCATTTTGAAGCTGACACAGCGGCGCGGCTGTACGACGTCACCCGGCTCCGGAAATGACGCGGGTCGCGTCATACAGCCCCACGCTGAAGCCGGGCAGACACAGGACACAGCGGGGAGGCGCGCAGAGAGGCTGCAGTTTGAATCCATGATGAAGATCACGCCTATTGAGGCGTCATAGTATGAAGAGGGGCAGTCTGGATGAGTGACTATGAATAGCATAGTCACTCATTATCATGAGTAATGAGGTACTGTAAAAACGTTTTTATTCACTTTCATTATGTGCATTTAGGAGGTAAAAGGAGTGTAGGGAAAGTGTTAATATGCTGTAGGGACAGGTTTTAATAGGTTTATAGGTGTTTTGGGGGTGACAGGATCCCTTTAAGCACTGTCTGGTATAGGACCCCAATACGATCTACTTACTGTAATTAACTAAAGTAGTACTTCATATAGAAATTTTTTTTCAAAAATCTGAAGACTTCAGGTAAAAAAATATTCATATTTAGATCACTTTATGGAATGACCCATTGACGCTATTAATAGTAAAATATTTTAAAATCTGATCCCATCGCGATCCCAACTTGAAATTTGGTACAGATGTGGCTAAGAGCATAGCAGACATAGGGCAGTTTTTGAAATATTTAAATTATGGAAATGCGTTTTAAAATTTTGCATTTGCGAACGCATGAGTAAAATATTAACAAATATACTCTTGTGACATATCTGGTGAAAGCCTGTACAATTCTGAGCAGAACGGTGTTTATTTTGTCTCTCTATCTTATTTCTCGCCCGAGTTAAGATAGAAAATACCAGGCCAAAATTCGCACTTTTTTAAAACTTTTGGACATTTTGGTTTACAAAGATTACGGCAGCGTAACGCACAGTGGGTGCAGAAATGGTGCAAGTAGGGGGCAGAGAGAGTACTGGGGGGGGAAGAGACAGGGCAAGCTCACATGGGGAGCAGAGAGTGCAAATAGGGGGAAGAAAACTCAACGGAGAGAGCACATGGGGGGGGGGGGGGCGGAGGGGGAGGGAGAGGTAGCACTCGGGGAGACAGGTCAAAGGAGAGAACAGAGGGGAGAAGACAGTACACAGGGGAGAATGCATGGGGGGGAGAGAGATGGCACACAGAGTTAGGTCAAATGAGAGAGAGCAGAGGGGAGAAGACATCACATGGGAGTGCACAGGGGAGACAGGTCAAAGGGAGAACAGAGGGGAGAAGATGGTACACAGGTGAGAGCACATGGGGAGAGAGAGGTAGCACTCGGGGAGACGGGTCAAAGGAGAGAACAGAGGGGGGAAGACAGCACAAGCTGGAGAGAGACTGCACACAGGATAGAAGACGGCGCACAGGGGAGAGACATCCGCAGTCACAGAGCCTTGCCCCCGTGGTAACCTCACCGCCTTCCCATCTAGTAGAGAATATAACGAGCATCAGAGAGGTTACACCAGGTCTAACGTTATCTGATCCCATGTCGCAGGCCGGGCGGTGGGGCTTATGGATGTGGGTGTTCTAGTTTGGACCTGGACATCAGAACGTGAATACTCTGAAGACAGCACACACATTTTTGGCTAATAAAAAAAAATATATATTGGAGAGGTTTAGTGGAAACTTTAGTAAAGATGTTTTCTTGTGCAGCCTGTATGTATCACTATTTGGTGAGTTATCAGTGACTCCTCTGACCTTTCAGCATCTCCATTACATGTGATGTGTGCAGCCAAACTCTCAGCGATCACATGACCCCATTTAGCCACTGACCATTCTTATTGTGGCCTGCATGTTATGTGGCCACTGTGCTTATATGTGGAGCGTCCCGGTGCCGAGGGTCACAGTCCCTGCCCCATACACAGTGCCAGCTAACCCCTCTCCACCACTGTTCTTATATGTGGAGAGTCCCGGAGCCGAGGGTCACAGTCCCTGCCCCATACACAGTGCCAGCTATCCCCTCTCCACCACTGTGCTTATATGTGGAGCGTCCCGGAGCCGAGGGTCACAGTCCCTGCCCCATACACAGTGCCAGCTATCCACTCTCCACCACTGTGCTTATATATGGAGCGTCCCGGAGCCGAGGGTCACAGTCCCTGCCCCATACACAGTGCCAGCTATCCACTCTCCACCACTGTGCTTATATGTGGAGCGTCCCGGAGCCGAGGGTCACAGTCCCTGCCCCATACACAGTGCCAGCTATCCCCTCTCCACCACTGTGCTTATATGTGGAGCGTCCCGGACCCGAGGGTCACAGTCCCTGCCCCATACACAGTGCCAGCTATCCACTCTCCACCACTGTGCTTGTATGTGGAGCGTCCCGGACCCGAGGGTCACAGTCCCTGCCCCATACACAGTGCCAGCTATCCACTCTCCACCACTGTGCTTGTATGTGGAGCGTCCCGGAGCCGAGGGTCACAGTCCCTGCCCCATACACAGTGCCAGCTATCCACTCTCCACCACTGTGCTTATATGTGGAGCGTCCCGGAGCAGAGGGTCACAGTCCCTGCCCCATACACAGTGCCAGCTATCCCCTCTCCACCACTGTGCTTATATGTGGAGCGTCCCGGAGCCGAGGGTCACAGTCCCTGCCCCATACACAGTGCCAGCTATCCCCTCTCCACCACTGTGCTTATGTGGAGCGTCCCGGAGCCGAGGGTCACAGTCCCTGCCCCATACACAGTGCCAGCTATCCCCTCTCCACCACTGTGCTTATATGTGGAGCGTCCCGGTGCCGAGGGTCACAGTCCCTGCCCCATACACAGTGCCAGCCATCCCCTCTCCACCACTGTGCTTATATGTGGAGCGTCCCGGAGCCGAGGGTCACAGTCCCTGCCCCATACACAGTGCCAGCTATCCCCTCTCCACCACTGTGCTTATATATGGAGCGTCCCGGAGCCGAGGGTCACAGTCCCTGCCCCATACACAGTGCCAGCCATCCCCTCTCCACCACTGTGCTTATATATGGAGCGTCCCGGAGCCGAGGGTCACAGTCCCTGCCCCATACACAGTGCCAGCTATCCACTCTCCACCACTGTGCTTATAAGTGGAGCGTCCCGGAGCCGAGGGTCACAGTCCCTGCCCCATACACAGTGCCAGCTATCCCCTCTCCACCACTGTGCTTATATGTGGAGCGTCCCGGAGCCGAGGGTCACAGTCCCTGCCCCATACACAGTGCCAGCCATCCCCTCTCCACCACTGTGCTTATATATGGAGCGTCCCGGAGCCGAGGGTCACAGTCCCTGCCCCATACACAGTGCCAGCTATCCCCTCTCCACCACTGTGCTTATATATGGAGCGTCCCGGAGCCGAGGGTCACAGTCCCTGCCCCATACACAGTGCCAGCCATCCCCTCTCCACCACTGTGCTTATATGTGGAGCGTCCCGGAGCCGAGGGTCACAGTCCCTGCCCCATACACAGTGCCAGCTATCCACTCTCCACCACTGTGCTTATATGTGGAGCGTCCCGGAGCCGAGGGTCACAGTCCCTGCCCCATACACAGTGCCAGCTATCCACTCTCCACCACTGTGCTTATATGTGGAGCGTCCCGGTGCCGAAGGTCACAGTCCCTGCCCCATACACAGTGCCAGCTATCCACTCTCCACCACTGTGCTTATATGTGGAGCGTCCCGGAGCAGAGGGTCACAGTCCCTGCCCCATACACAGTGCCAGCTATCCCCTCTCCACCACTGTGCTTATATGTGGAGCGTCCCGGAGCCGAGGGTCACAGTCCCTGCCCCATACACAGTGCCAGCTATCCCCTCTCCACCACTGTGCTTATATATGGAGCGTCCCGGAGCCGAGGGTCACAGTCCCTGCCCCATACACAGTGCCAGCCATCCCCTCTCCACCACTGTGCTTATATGTGGAGCGTCCCGGAGCCGAGGGTCACAGTCCCTGCCCCATACACAGTGCCAGCTATCCACTCTCCACCACTGTGCTTATATATGGAGCGTCCCGGAGCCGAGGGTCACAGTCCCTGCCCCATACACAGTGCCAGCTATCCACTCTCCACCACTGTGCTTATATGTGGAGCGTCCCGGAGCCGAGGGTCACAGTCCCTGCCCCATACACAGTGCCAGCTATCCCCTCTCCACCACTGTGCTTATATGTGGAGCGTCCCGGACCCGAGGGTCACAGTCCCTGCCCCATACACAGTGCCAGCTATCCACTCTCCACCACTGTGCTTGTATGTGGAGCGTCCCGGACCCGAGGGTCACAGTCCCTGCCCCATACACAGTGCCAGCTATCCACTCTCCACCACTGTGCTTGTATGTGGAGCGTCCCGGAGCCGAGGGTCACAGTCCCTGCCCCATACACAGTGCCAGCTATCCACTCTCCACCACTGTGCTTATATGTGGAGCGTCCCGGAGCAGAGGGTCACAGTCCCTGCCCCATACACAGTGCCAGCTATCCCCTCTCCACCACTGTGCTTATATGTGGAGCGTCCCGGAGCCGAGGTCACAGTCCCTGCCCATACACAGTGCCAGCCATCCCCTCTCCACCACTGTGCTTATATATGGAGCGTCCCGGAGCCGAGGTCACAGTCCCTGCCCCATACACAGTGCCAGCTATCCCTCTCCACCACTGTGCTTATATATGGAGCGTCCCGGAGCCGAGGGTCACAGTCCCTGCCCCATACACAGTGCCAGCCATCCCCTCTCCACCACTGTGCTTATATGTGGAGCGTCCCGGAGCCGAGGGTCACAGTCCCTGCCCCATACACAGTGCCAGCTATCCACTCTCCACCACTGTGCTTATATGTGGAGCGTCCCGGAGCCGAGGGTCACAGTCCCTGCCCCATACACAGTGCCAGCTATCCACTCTCCACCACTGTGCTTATATGTGGAGCGTCCCGGTGCCGAAGGTCACAGTCCCTGCCCCATACACAGTGCCAGCTATCCACTCTCCACCACTGTGCTTATATGTGGAGCGTCCCGGAGCAGAGGGTCACAGTCCCTGCCCCATACACAGTGCCAGCTATCCCCTCTCCACCACTGTGCTTATATGTGGAGCGTCCCGGAGCCGAGGGTCACAGTCCCTGCCCCATACACAGTGCCAGCTATCCCCTCTCCCCACTGTGCTTATGTGGAGCGTCCCGGAGCCGAGGGTCACAGTCCCTGCCCCATACACATGCCAGCTATCCCCTCTCCACCACTGTGCTTATATGTGAGCGTCCCCGGTGCCGAGGGTCACAGTCCCTGCCCCATACACAGTGCCAGCCATCCCCTCTCCCCACTGTGCTTATATGTGGAGCGTCCCGGAGCGAGGGTCACAGTCCCTGCCCCATACACAGTGCCAGCTATCCCCTCTCCACCACTGTGCTTATATATGGAGCGTCCCGGAGCCGAGGGTCACAGTCCCTGCCCCATACACAGTGCCAGCCATCCCCTCTCCACCACTGTGCTTATATATGGAGCGTCCCGGAGCCGAGGGTCACAGTCCCTGCCCCATACACAGTGCCAGCTATCCACTCTCCACCACTGTGCTTATAAGTGGAGCGTCCCGGAGCCGAGGTCACAGTCCCTGCCCCATACACAGTGCCAGCTATCCCCTCTCCACCACTGTGCTTATATGTGGAGCGTCCCGGAGCCGAGGGTCACAGTCCCTGCCCCATACACAGTGCCAGCCATCCCTCTCCACCACTGTGCTTATATTGGAGCGTCCCGGAGCCGAGGGTCACAGTCCCTGCCCCATACACAGTGCCAGCTATCCCTCTCCACCACTGTGCTTATATAGAGCGTCCCGGAGCCGAGGGTCACAGTCCCTGCCCCATACACAGTGCCAGCCATCCCCTCTCCACCACTGTGCTTATATGTGGAGCGTCCCGGAGCCGAGGGTCACAGTCCCTGCCCCATACACAGTGCCAGCTATCCACTCTCCACCACTGTGCTTATATGTGGAGCGTCCCGGAGCCGAGGGTCACAGTCCCTGCCCCATACACAGTGCCAGCTATCCACTCTCCACCACTGTGCTTATATGTGGAGCGTCCCGGTGCCGAAGGTCACAGTCCCTGCCCCATACACAGTGCCAGCTATCCACTCTCCACCACTGTGCTTATATGTGGAGCGTCCCGGAGCCGAGGGTCACAGTCCCTGCCCCATACACAGTGCCAGCTATCCCCTCTCCACCACTGTGCTTATATGTGGAGCGTCCCGGACCCGAGGGTCACAGTCCCTGCCCCATACACAGTGCCAGCTATCCCTCTCCACCACTGTGCTTATATGTGGAGCGTCCCGGAGCCGAGGGTCACAGTCCCTGCCCCATACACAGTGCCAGCTATCCACTCTCCACCACTGTGCTTATGTGGAGCGTCCCGGAGCCGAGGTCACAGTCCCTGCCCATACACAGTGCCAGCTATCCCTCTCCACCACTGTGCTTATATTGGAGCGTCCCGGACCGAGGGTCACAGTCCCTGCCCATACACAGTGCCAGCTATCCACTCTCCACCACTGTGCTTATATGTGGAGCGTCCCGACCGAGGGTCACAGTCCCTGCCCCATACACAGTGCCAGCTATCCACTCTCCACCACTGTGCTTATATGTGGAGCGTCCCGGAGCCGAGGTCACAGTCCCTGCCCCATACACAGTGCCAGCTATCCACTCTCCACCACTGTGCTTATATGTGGAGCGTCCCGGAGCCGAGGGTCACAGTCCCTGCCCCATACACAGTGCCAGCTATCCACTCTCCACCACTGTGCTTATATGTGGAGCGTCCCGGAGCCGAGGGTCACAGTCCCTGCCCCATACACAGTGCCAGCTATCCACTCTCCACCACTGTGCTTATATGTGGAGCGTCCCGGAGCCGAGGGTCACAGTCCCTGCCCCATACACAGTGCCAGCTATCCACTCTCCACCACTGTGCTTATATGTGGAGCGTCCCGGAGCCGAGGGTCACAGTCCCTGCCCCATACACAGTGCCAGCTATCCCCTCTCCACCACTGTGCTTATATGTGGAGCGTCCCGGGCCGAGGGTCACAGTCCCTGCCCCATACACAGTGCCAGCTATCCCTCTCCCACCACTGTGCTTATATGTGGAGCGTCCCGGTGCCGAGGGTCACAGTCCCTGCCCCATACACAGTGCCAGCATCCCCTCTCCACCACTGTGCTTATATGTGGAGCGTCCCGAGCCGAGGGTCACAGTCCCTGCCCCATACACAGTGCCAGCTATCCCTCTCCACCACTGTGCTTATTGTGGAGCGTCCCGGAGCCGAGGGTCACAGTCCCTGCCCCATACACAGTGCCAGCTATCCCCTCTCCACCACTGTGCTATATGTGGAGCGTCCCGGGCCGAGGGTCACAGTCCCTGCCCCATACACAGTGCCAGCTATCCCCTCTCCACCACTGTGCTATATGTGAGCGTCCCGGAGCCGAGGGTCACAGTCCCTGCCCCATACACAGTGCCAGCTATCCCCTCTCCACCACTGTGCTTATAAGTGAAGCGTCCCGGAGCCGAGGGTCACAGTCCCTGCCCCATACACAGTGCCAGCTATCCCCTCTCCACCACTGTGCTTATATGTGGAGCGTCCCGGAGCCGAGGGTCACAGTCCCTGCCCCATACACAGTGCCAGCCATCCCCTCTCCACCACTGTGCTTATATATGGAGCGTCCCGGAGCCGAGGGTCACAGTCCCTGCCCCATACACAGTGCCAGCTATCCCCTCTCCACCACTGTGCTTATATATGGAGCGTCCCGGAGCCGAGGGTCACAGTCCCTGCCCCATACACAGTGCCAGCTATCCCCTCTCCACCACTGTGCTTATATATGGAGCGTCCCGGAGCCGAGGGTCACAGTCCCTGCCCCATACACAGTGCCAGCCATCCCCTCTCCACCACTGTGCTTATATGTGGAGCGTCCCGGAGCCGAGGGTCACAGTCCCTGCCCCATACACAGTGCCAGCTATCCCCTCTCCACCACTGTGCTTATATGTGGAGCGTCCCGGTGCCGAAGGTCACAGTCCCTGCCCCATACACAGTGCCAGCCATCCCCTCTCCACCACTGTGCTTATATGTGGAGCGTCCCGGAGCCGAGGGTCACAGTCCCTGCCCCATACACAGTGCCAGCTATCCCCTCTCCACCACTGTGCTTATATGTGGAGCGTCCCGGACCCGAGGGTCACAGTCCCTGCCCCATACACAGTGCCAGCTATCCACTCTCCACCACTGTGCTTATATGTGGAGCGTCCCGGACCCGAGGGTCACAGTCCCTGCCCCATACACAGTGCCAGCTATCCACTCTCCACCACTGTGCTTATATGTGGAGCGTCCCGGACCCGAGGGTCACAGTCCCTGCCCCATACACAGTGCCAGCTATCCACTCTCCACCACTGTGCTTATATGTGGAGCGTCCCGGAGCCGAGGGTCACAGTCCCTGCCCCATACACAGTGCCAGCTATCCCCTCTCCACCACTGTGCTTATATGTGGAGCGTCCCGGACCCGAGGGTCACAGTCCCTGCCCCATACACAGTGCCAGCTATCCACTCTCCACCACTGTGCTTGTATGTGGAGCGTCCCGGAGCCGAGGGTCACAGTCCCTGCCCCATACACAGTGCCAGCTATCCCCTCTCCACCACTGTGCTTGTATGTGGAGCGTCCCGGACCCGAGGGTCACAGTCCCTGCCCCATACACAGTGCCAGCTATCCACTCTCCACCACTGTGCTTGTATGTGGAGCGTCCCGGACCCGAGGGTCACAGTCCCTGCCCCATACACAGTGCCAGCTATCCACTCTCCACCACTGTGCTTATATGTGGAGCGTCCCGGAGCCGAGGGTCACAGTCCCTGCCCCATACACAGTGCCAGCTATCCCCTCTCCACCACTGTGCTTATATGTGGAGCGTCCCGGAGCCGAGGGTCACAGTCCCTGCCCCATACACAGTGCCAGCTATCCCCTCTCCACCACTGTGCTTATATATGGAGCGTCCCGGTGCCGAGGGTCACAGTCCCTGCCCCATACACAGTGCCAGCCATCCCCTCTCCACCACTGTGCTTATATATGGAGCGTCCCGGAGCCGAGGGTCACAGTCCCTGCCCCATACACAGTGCCAGCTATCCACTCTCCACCACTGTGCTTATAAGTGGAGCGTCCCGGAGCCGAGGGTCACAGTCCCTGCCCCATACACAGTGCCAGCTATCCCCTCTCCACCACTGTGCTTATATGTGGAGCGTCCCGGAGCCGAGGGTCACAGTCCCTGCCCCATACACAGTGCCAGCCATCCCCTCTCCACCACTGTGCTTATATGTGGAGCGTCCCGGAGCCGAGGGTCACAGTCCCTGCCCCATACACAGTGCCAGCTATCCCCTCTCCACCACTGTGCTTATATATGGAGCGTCCCGGAGCCGAGGGTCACAGTCCCTGCCCCATACACAGTGCCAGCCATCCCCTCTCCACCACTGTGCTTATATGTGGAGCGTCCCGGAGCCGAGGGTCACAGTCCCTGCCCCATACACAGTGCCAGCTATCCACTCTCCACCACTGTGCTTATATGTGGAGCGTCCCGGAGCCGAGGGTCACAGTCCCTGCCCCATACACAGTGCCAGCCATCCCCTCTCCACCACTGTGCTTATATGTGGAGCGTCCCGGAGCCGAGGGTCACAGTCCCTGCCCCATACACAGTGCCAGCTATCCCCTCTCCACCACTGTGCTTATATGTGGAGCGTCCCGGAGCCGAGGGTCACAGTCCCTGCCCCATACACAGTGCCAGCTATCCCCTCTCCACCACTGTGCTTATATGTGGAGCGTCCGGAGCCGAGGGTCACAGTCCCTGCCCCATACACAGTGCCAGCTATCCACTCTCCACCACTGTTCTTATTTCCTGTCTAGTTATGAGAATACGTACTAGGACTATTCCGTTCTCCATACTAACACTTGTGTTTTGATCTACAGCTCTGAGGCAATTAAAGGTGCTGTTATTGGAATAGATCTGGGCACAACAAATTCCTGTGTTGCTGTAATGGAAGGAAAACAAGCAAAGGTAATGTCATTCAATGATTGGCTGTGGGTTTTCTTGTACTTGCTGAATTGGCTGTAATGTTGATTTTACTGCAAGGCTTTATGTTTAGAAACCTTATGTTAAAGGGAATTGGTCACACAGTTTTTGCCACCTAATGCAAGCAGCATAACATAGAGGCACAGACTCCAGTGAAGTGTCAATGTCACTTATTGGACTGCTTGCTGTACTTTTGAGATCACTGTTTCATCAGCAGGTGACGTGTACTAGTAAACCTGGTGCCATGTATCCTCTGTGTAACCCCGCCACTGATTAGCAGCTCCCTGTGTACACTGTACATGGGCAGAATACTGCTAATCAGTGATGGAGTGGGGTTATGCTGAGGTCAGCATTCAGAACGTCTGGATCTGCAGCAGGTAAAACAGGGATGGTTATTACACAACACACTGGTAATGACTTCTGTATGTATAATTATCTCAAGGAGAGCAGAGAGCGGCCTTCACATATCACACTGGTACCGATCCCTGTATGTATATTAATCTCAGGGTGATCAGGAGGGCAGAGAACAGCCATCACAGATCACACTGGTAATGACTTCTGTATGTATAATTATCTCAAGGAGAGCAGAGAGCGGCCTTCACATATCACACTGGTAATGATCCCTGTATTTATAATAATCTCAGGGAGGTCAGGAGGGCAGAGAGCGGCCATCACAGATCACACTGGTAATGACCCCTGTATGTATAATAATCTCAGGGAGGTCAGGAGGGCAGAGAGCGGTCATCATATATCACACTGGTAATGACCCCTGTATGTATAATAATCTCAGGGAGGTCAGGAGGGCAGAGAGCGGTCATCATATATCACACTGGTAATGACCCCTGTATGTATAATAATCTCGGGGAGGTCAGGAGGGCAGAGAACGGCCATCACAGATCACACTGGTAATGACCCCTGTATGTATAATAATCTCGGGGAGGTCAGGAGGGCAGAGAACGGCCATCACAGATCACACTGGTAATGACCCCTGTATGTATAATAATCTCAGGGAGGTCAGGAGGGCAGAGAGCGGTCATCATATATCACACTGGTAATGACCCCTGTATGTATAATAATCTCGGGGAGGTCAGGAGGGCAGAGAACGGCCATCACAGATCACACTGGTAATGACCCCTGTATGTATAATAATCTCGGGGAGGTCAGGAGGGCAGAGAACGGCCATCACAGATCACACTGGTAATGACCCCTGTATGTATAACAATCTCAGGGAGGTCAGGAGGGCAGAGAGCGGCCTTCACATATCACACTGGTACCGACCCCTGTGTGTATATTAATCTCAGGGTGATCAGGAGGGCAGAGAACGGCCATCACAGATCACACTGGTAATGACCCCTGTATGTATAATAATCTCAGGGAGGTCAGGAGGGCAGAGAGCGGTCATCATATATCACACTGGTAATGACCCCTGTATGTATAATAATCTCGGGGAGGTCAGGAGGGCAGAGAACGGTCATCATATATCACACTGGTAATGACCCCTGTATGTATAATAATCTCGGGGAGGTCAGGAGGGCAGAGAACGGCCATCACAGATCACACTGGTAATGACCCCTGTATGTATAATAATCTCGGGGAGGTCAGGAGGGCAGAGAACGGCCATCACAGATCACACTGGTAATGACCCCTGTATGTATAATAATCTCAGGGAGGTCAGGAGGGCAGAGAGCGGTCATCATATATCACACTGGTAATGACCCCTGTATGTATAATAATCTCGGGGAGGTCAGGAGGGCAGAGAACGGCCATCACAGATCACACTGGTAATGACCCCTGTATGTATAACAATCTCAGGGAGGTCAGGAGGGCAGAGAGCGGCCTTCACATATCACACTGGTACCGACCCCTGTGTGTATATTAATCTCAGGGTGATCAGGAGGGCAGAGAACGGCCATCACAGATCACACTGGTAATGACCCCTGTATGTATAATAATCTCAGGGAGGTCAGGAGGGCAGAGAGCGGCCATCACAGATCACACTGGTAATGACCCCTGTATGTATAATAATCTCAGGGAGATCAGGAGGGCAGAGAGCGGCCATCACAGATCACACTGGTAATGACCCCTGTATGTATAATAATCTCAGGGAGATCAGAAGGGCAGAGAGCGGTCATCATATATCACACTGGTAATGACCCCTGTATGTATAATAATCTCAGGGAGGTCAGGAGGGCAGAGAGCGGTCATCATATATCACACTGGTAATGACCCCTGTATGTATAATAATCTCAGGGAGATCAGGAGGGCAGAGAGCAGTCATCACAGATCACACTGGTAATGACCCCTGTGTGTATATTAATCTCAGGGTGATCAGGAGGGCAGAGAGCGGCCATCACAGATCACACTGGTAATGACCCCTGTATGTATAATAATCTCAGGGAGGTCAGGAGGGCAGAGAGCGGCCATCACAGATCACACTGGTAATGACCCCTGTATGTATAATAATCTCAGGGAGGTCAGGAGGGCAGAGAGCGGCCATCACAGATCACACTGGTATTGATCCCTGTATGTATAATAATCTCAGGGAGATTAGGGGGGCAGAAAGCGGCCATCACAGATCACACTGGTAATGATCCCTGTATGTATAATAATCTCAGGGAGATTAGGGGGGCAGAAAGCGGCCATCACAGATCACACTGGTAATGACCTCTGTATGTATAATAATCTCAGGGAGGTCAGGAGGGCAGAGAGCGGTAATCATATATCACACTGGTAATGAACCCTGTATGTATAATCTCGGGGAGAGCAGAGAGCGGCCATCATATATCACACTGGTAATGACCCCTATATGTATAATAATCTCAGGGAGGTCAGGAGGGCAGAGAGCGGTAATCATATATCACACTGGTAATGAACCCTGTATGTATAATCTCGGGGAGAGCAGAGAGCAGTCATCACATATCACACTGGTAATGACCCCTGTATCTACTATATAATTGCCGTAGGCACGTTTGTGTCACTATGTGACGTCACCACGTCGTGCGAGGCATTGCCCGCGTAGCGGGCATTGCGACCCCTCGCCGCTGTCATCCCGCTCCGGAGCAGCTGCTGTCAGCACATGCTGACACAGTGCTCCGGAGCCTGTGCCCCTGTGCCCCCGCTCCGGAGCAGCTGCTGTCAGCACATGCTGACACAGTGCTCCGGAGCCTGTGCCCGTGTCATGCCCGCGCCCCCCTGGGTCGGAAGTTCCGTCTGCCCGCCAGCCAGTACCGTAGCTAGCGGGTGGGCAGGGGGGCCTAGCGCATCGTGCCACTCGGCATGAGGGGCCCATTGCCTCCACCCCCTGGGGGGCCCCGTGCTGACACCAGCCGCCCGCCGTGCGCCCGGAGAGGAGGGAGGACGGAACTTCCTGTCCGGCAGCTCTGCCCGCCCCTCCTCTCCTCCTACAGCACACGCACGCCGGCCTCGGTGAGTCTGCACTCCCCCCGGCCCTCACATCTGTCTGACAGCACCCCCCCCCCCGGTCCTCACATGGGGGTCCTGGGTGCTGATCTTGCCCCAGGGCCCGGAGCATGCCAGCTACGCCTCTGCGCTCCAACCTCTGCCCTCCAGCCTCCGCTCTCCTTTCCAGCCTCCGCTCTCCTTCCAGCCTCCGCTCTCCTTTCCAGCCTCCGCTCTCCCTCCAGCCTCCGCTCTCCCCTCCAGCCTCCGCTCTCCCCTCCAGCCTCCGCTCTCCCCTCCAGCCTCCGCTCTCCCCTCCAGCCTCCGCTCTCCCCTCCAGCCTCCGCTCTCCCCTCCAGCCTCCGCTCTCCCCTCCAGCCTCCGCTCTCCCCTCCAGCCTCCGCTCTCCCCTCCAGCCTCCGCTCTCCCCTCCAGCCTCCGCTCTCCCCTCCAGCCTCCGCTCTCCCCTCCAGCCTCCGCTCTCCCCTCCAGCCTCCGCTCTCCCCTCCAGCCTCCGCTCTCCCCTCCAGCCTCCGCTCTCTCCCCCTCTGCCCTCCAGCCTTTCCCCTCCAGCCTCCCCTCCAGCCTCCCCTCCAGCCTCCCCTCCTCCTCCCCTCTCCCCTCCAGCCTCTCCCCTCCAGCCTCTCCCCTCCAAGCCTCTCCCCTCCAGCCTCTGCCCTCCAGCCTCTCCCCTCCAGCCTCTCCCCTCCAGCCTCTCCCTCCAGCCTCTCCCCTCCAGCCTCTCCCCTCCAGCCTCTCCCCTCCAGCCTACGCTCTCCCCTCTGCCCTCCAGCCTTTCCCCTCTCCCCTCCAGCCTCTCCCCTCCAGCCTCTCCCCTCCAGCCTCTCCCCTCCAGCCTCTCCCCTCCAGCCTCTCCCCTCCAGCCTCTCCCCTCCAGCCTCTCCCCTCCAGCCTCTCCCCTCCAGCCTCTCCCCTCCAGCCTCTGCCCTCCAGCCTCTGCCCTCCAGCCTCTGCCCTCCAGCCTCCGCTCTCCCCTCCAGCCTATCCCCTCCAGCCTCCGCTCTGCCCTCCAGCCTCCGCTCTGCCCTCCAGCCTCCGCTCTGCCCCTCCAGCCTCCGCTCTGCCCCTCCAGCCTCCGCTCTGCCCCTCCAGCCTCTCCCCTCCAGCCTCTCCCCTCCAGCCTCTGCCCTCCAGCCTCTGCCCTCCAGCCTCTGCCCTCCAGCCTCCGCTCTGCCCCTCCAGCCTCCGCTCTGCCCCTCCAGCCTCCGCTCTGCCCCTCCAGCCTCCGCCCTGCCCCTCCAGCCTCCGCCCTGCCCCTCCAGCCTCCGCCCTGCCCCTCCAGCCTCCGCTCTCCTCACCCCTCCATATGCAATGTACAGTATCTACTATATAATTGCCGTAGGCACTACCGTGTCGGTCCCCAAAAAGACCGTGGCTATGTCACTCTGTGACGTCAGCACGGCGAAGCATTGGCCGCGTAGCGGCCAATGCGAGTCGCTGGCCTGCGCGAGCAATGGCCGTGAGGCCATTGCTCGCGCAGGCTGAGTACGAGCAATGCGAGTCGCTGGCCTGCGCGAGCAATGGCCGCGAGGCCATTGCTCGCGCAGGCTGAGTACGAGCAATGGCCGCGAAGCGGCCATTGCGAGTCGTTGGCCGAAAATCGAACCAGAGGCTCGGCCTCAAAGTTAACGATTTACCGGTCAGGTAGCGCGAGCAATGGCCGTGAGGCCATTGCTCGCGCAGGCTGAGTACGAGCAATGCGAGTCGCTGGCCTGCGCGAGCAATGGCCGCGAGGCCATTGCTCGCGCAGGCTGAGTACGAGCAATGGCCGCGAAGCGGCCATTGCGAGTCGTTGGCCGAAAATCGAACCAGAGGCTCGGCCTCAAAGTTAACGATTTACCGGTCAGGTAGCGCGAGCAATGGCCGCGAGGCCATTGCGAGTCGCTGCCTGAGCCGCGCTTCTAATTGGTCGGCGCCAGCGAGTCGTTACACTTGCGGCGCGCTTGCGGTAATCCTCATACAAAGTATAGTATTCTAGACACCCGATGCATTTGCATCGGGCTCACAGCTAGTGTATAATAATCTCAGGGAGATCAGGAGGGCAGAGAGCGGTCATCACAGATCACACTGGTAATGACCCCTGTGTGTATAATAATCTCGGGAGGTCAGGAGGGCAGAGAACGGCCATCACAGATCACACTGGTAATGACCCCTGTATGTATAATAATCTCAGGGAGATCAGGAGGGCAGAGAGCGGCCATCACAGATCACACTGGTAATGACCCCTGTATGTATAATAATCTCAGGGAGGTCAGGAGGGCAGAGAACGGCCATCACAGATCACACTGGTAATGACCCCTGTATGTATAATAATCTCAGGGAGGTCAGGAGGGCAGAGAGCGGTAATCATATATCACACTGGTAATGAACCCTGTATGTATAATCTCAGGGAGAGCAGAGAGCGGCCATCATATATCACACTGGTAATGACCCCTATATGTATAATAATCTCAGGGAGGTCAGGAGGGCAGGGAGCGGCCATCATATATCACACTGGTAATGACCACTATATGTCTGATAATCTCAGGGAGGTCAGTATCCAGCCCATAGTCCGGAACAACTCACTTAGGCTGGTTTCACACTACCGTTTTTCAGCATCCGTGTGAATCCGTCACAAACTGGATGCACCCGCATCCATTATCTGCTCCATTGACTTTCAGTGGGGCCAGAGGCACTTGCGGGTGCATCCGGTCATGTACGGTTCGCCCTGGATCCAGGTGTTCAGACTTTTCATGGAGACCCAATCTGCATCTTGTTGTGATCTTGTCACTGAAAAGAAAACGTGAGCTCTTGAATCTAGGGCACCCTGGCTAAACTCTGAACAGGGGTCTATGAGACACGGAGTGATCCTGACTCAAGATCCCTGTGGATCCGGATTTCCAGTCTCGGGTCTCTGAACTGCCCATGTGCAGAACCACCCACCAGATCCATGTCCCAATATGTAATCAGATGTCCCCACACGGGGGCGGGTGCATCCAGTTGCATTACTGTGGGGGATTCCAGGACATGTAAGCTTTTCCTCCATGCCCCCGGATTAGAAAAAACTGCTGTGGGAAAGCAGCCTTCTGTATAAGAAAATGTGGATTAGTCTGGAATAGACGACTGACCACATATATCAAGGTATCCTTCTATTTGACTTCCTATGACCTACACCATGGCCATATAGGTGGCTTAGGAGGGACGATGCACTGACAGATTCCCTTTGAAGGTGCAATGTGAGTGGTTACATGTATCTCTGCCTATAGAGCAGTGACTACTCCTGCACCCCTCCCTCCTCTGATTACTGCGAGCTGCTGCAGAGAGGATGGCTTACTGAGGAGGTGCTGACTGTACATCACTGCCAGCACTTGTCCAGTGCACTCTTTACAGTCACTAGGTTTGATAATAGATGGCCATTCGCTTTTGAATGCATCATTGGGTTCATTACATCTCAGTATCGGCAGATGTGATCTAGTATGACTTTCTCCTATTGCCCTCCTCTTCTATTCCTACAATGAGAACAGTAGACCATGTGGGTGTCTTCTCCTGTGCACAGCATGGAAACACCAAGATCTTGAACAGATTTGGAGACCAGATGATTAAGATTCTCTCTCCGCACTGGCTGCTGTAAATGACATTGGTGAAATAGTGCATGGTAGTAGCTGACCCCATTACTTAGTATGCCCCCCCCCTACATCATAATGAGCGTGCTTTATAGGGGAAAAGCTGAAATTGCACGTCAACAATAACTTGGTTGCTTAAGGCCCCATCACAAACTACGATGTCCCAGCGATCCCACCAATGATCGGGATTGCTGGGACATTGTTATCTGATCGCTGATGAGCTGTCAGACAGACTCGCCAGCAATCAGGAGCAGCGAGAACGCTGGTAACCAGGGTAAACATCAGGTAACTTAGCTGAGCGCTGCACTTAGTTACCCAATATTTACCCTGGTTACCAGCTTCCAGCGTGTGCTGTGCGGCGCTGGGAGGTCGTTGATTCTTGGTCTCCCGCTGTCACACACGCTGATGCTGGCCGCCCAGCGGGAGATTATTCCACGATCAACGAGCTTATCGTTGATACGTGTCACACACAACGATGTTTCGACGTCGCTGCAACTTCACAAAACCGGTGACGTTGCTTCGATATCGTTAACGATATCGTAGTGTGTGACGGGGCCTTTAGTCTTCAGTGCTGGCCATCATATCAGATGACCCACGTATCAGTTCACTTCATACAGGAGATATGTAAGCAGTGTGTAAGATAAATGACCTGACCTCTATGGGTGGGTTCCTGTAACTTGATCTACCCTTTATTAATAGCAGATCTTCCTTATCTGTATCCGCTTGATTTCTAATTAAACAATTTTTTGCAGGTGCTGGAAAATGCAGAAGGTGCCAGGACCACTCCATCTGTTGTTGCCTTTTCCGCAGAGGGGGAGCGCTTGGTTGGAATGCCTGCAAAACGCCAGGCGGTCACTAATCCCAACAACACTTTGTATGCTACAAAACGGCTCATCGGCCGGAGATTCGATGATGCTGAAGTTAAGAAGGACGTGTATGTAGAAGTTTAACAATTTTATACTGGTGTTCCACAGATTATACAATATAGTGCGATCTAATACACCTAAATGCTGCCCATCATATTAACGTGTTTATTAATCCGCTTAATACTTAATGGTGTTAACTGAGCTCTCGACATCCACAAGTTGAATAAAATGTCTGAGTTGTGTGATTTTAGCTTTTTGACCTCCACACCAAAGAGGAAAATGTGACAGGTGATTGGGAGCTGATGTGGGCAGCCGCTGAGTTCTCCTGGGTGAAGCCACCAGGTTACCGCCGTCAGCCACTTTCCTGAGGCTGGCAGTCTTGCTGGCATCTTTGACATTCTAGTCGCATTTCCACTTTGTGCAGCCTTTTCTTTATACTGTAAAGAATTACTGCAAGATGGGGATGATCAGGGGGGCATTAATGTAAGATGGGGGCACTACTACAGGAAAGGCATAATGATGGGGGCATCACTGCAAGAAGGGATAATGATGGGGGCATCACAGCCAGATGTTTTTGCAGTTGGACCATGTACTAATTTTGGCAAACAACAAGCGAAAAATGTCATAAAAAAATGATCAATGTCTTGCAAGGAATGCAGCCCCCCCCCCCCCCCCTCAGTTCAATGTTATTCTATGTGCAGCCCCCAAGTTTGAGACCCCTGATCTATACCTATATGTATGTACCTGCCAAGCCTCTATACAATGATTTGTGCAAAAAGATTTGCAGGACCTTGGTCCCATGGGTATATTTTTAGGCTGTGTCCCGTGGGCCCAGACAGTGATTTACCCCCCCTCCTTCCCCGCCTGTTCCTCTTCACAATATTTGCACTCGAGCAGCATCAAGCCTGTGTTGTGCAGCATAGGCACGCCATATCTCTATCCCACTAATGCTCGATCATGTTAGTCCTCTGTGTCCCGCTATACTTAGATATGTACATACATAACTGGAAATTATAAATCTGGGTATATAATTACATGTATATTTATAAATACTTCCTTCATCATTTTATCCCGCTATCTGTATGTGCTCTGATAATGTTGTCAATCCTGTTATCTATCCTGCAAACAGTCCCACAAGGTATCCCGCTATCCATATCTTTATCCCTTTCTATAGCTGATAAAATGGTGGGAGTGTTGATAATTACCTATTCGGTGATGTGAGAAGCCAGGAGCCACAAGGTTTTCTCAGCAGGGCTGTGGGGTCGGTAAGCCAAACATCTGGCGCCAACGCCACCAAAATGGGCTCAGACTCTGTAACCATGGTGTGAAGTTTGTAAGCCACATACCTGACTCACTGACTCCGACTCCATCCAAAAGGGGCACTGACCCGACTCCACAGCTCTGGTTCTCAGCCCTCATTGCTTCTCCAGAGCCCTTTGCTATTCTTCCGGATGTATCAGCAGAGAGGATCGGAGAACGTGCCTGACCACTGTGTGGATGCCCGCCATGAATTCTGCTTGCTGTTGGTGCATTGGCCCAGAGTATGCAATAGGGCAGAGACACACTATGCGAGATGCATGCAAGTCTCTTCAATGCAACTTGCATGAGTCACCCATCTGACAGCTCTCTAGACATGAGCGTGGAGCTGCAGAGAAACACCGTCCGCTCCCATCCAGAGAGGCAGGGGCAGGGTGACTCATGTGAGACACTCCATAATTGTCTGCCCATACTTAAATGTTCCCTGATCTGCCATATGGTGTTCTATAATTTTGTGCATGACTTGTAACTCCCACTTTAGCTCTGAGTGGTAGCATTTCTAATCCTGCACTGCCCTCTGCTGGCCTTAATCAAAACTACCATTTCCTTATATGAGCAAAGGAAGCTTGGCAACAGTTGTGTATTTTCCGGCATTTGGTGATGGTGAGCGCAGGCTGCAGATGCAGGAATGGGGGCGTGAACTCTGCGTTTTTAGGAGAGATGTATAAATGCTGGAGACATCACTGCGGTCCTCTAGTGATTAGATGCAGTAAAGAGTAGGAAGGCTGCACTTTCTACAGAGGACTTTCTTTGTAAAGTCCATGCTATAGTCTGCTTCCCAAATTGAGGTAGGCCGAGCATGGCAAAACCTGGAAACTGGTCCTAGGAAGTCACTTATGGATCCCTGCTGGTAGGATACTCTCAGAGCTAAGAAGAGGGAGAGATAACTAAGTGTACACTGTCAACTGTCTATATGGAGTAAAAGATAATAATCCTTATTCATGAAATCTACAGTGTCTGTGATTCTTATGGTATCACAAAGCTGTCATTGATCTCCGGGAGACCAGTCAAGGAAAACACTGCGGGCAGCTGGCTAAAGCACTCAAACACAGTGAAATCCATGGTGCATTGCCCCCTGGGAATTTGAATATGCAAATGGAGTCCGTGGAGCCTCGATTAAAGAGTCCCAAACACGGGACTAGTCATATATCCCTCCAGGGAAGGGGCTAGCCCTGGGGTGGAATCCTTGTGGACACCACCATAACCACCATATTACCGTATATACTCGCTTATAAGCCGAGTTTTTCAGCCCAAAATTTGGGCTGAAAAGTCCCCCCTCGGCTTATACGCGAGTATATAAATTTTACAGCCACAGCCCCGGAGGTATACAGGCCCCCCCATCAAGCTCCAGGGCCCCCCCCTTGCACGGCAGCCTGTAAAGTAAAATCATACTTACCAGTGTCCTGTCGCGCCGTCCGCAGCTGCCGACACACGATCCTGGGCTTCAATCCGCCTCTTCCGCATTCCTGTAGTCGCAGGCAATGACGTCATTGCCCGCGACTACAGGAAGTCGGAAGCCGGAAGACGCGGATTGAAGCCCGGGATCGTGTGTCGGCAAGCTGCGGACGGCGCGACAGGACACTGGTAAGTATGATTTTACTTTACAGGCTGCCGTGCAAGGGGGGGCCCTGGAGCTTGATGGGGGGGCCTATATACCTCCGGGGCTGCGGCTGTATACAGCCCTGGGGCTGCGGCTGTATACAGCCCTGGGGCTGCGGCTGTATACAGCCCTGGGGCTGCGGCTGTATACAGCCCTGGGGCTGCGGCTGTATACACCTCTGGGGCTGCGGCTGTATACACCTCTGGGGCTGCATATGGGGCTGCATATACCTCTGGGGCTGCTGTATACTACCACTGGAGCTGCTGTATACTACCACTGGGGCTGCTGCTGTATACCTCACTGCTGGGGGTTGTATACCTGTGCTGGAGTCCACCCTCGGCTTATACGCGAGTCAATAAGATTTCCCAGTTTTTGGGGGCAAAAGTAGGGGGGTCGGCTTATACACGAGTATATACGGTAAGTGTTCCTTTTTTTTTTTTTTTTTTTTTGAATCAGATTTTTTTTATTGAAAATGGCTTATGCAGCCCACATACAAATATGCCCCCTCCCCTTTCCCAAAAAACCCTTCTCACATAGTAAAGTTGGACACATCCACATTATATCCGAATAAGCATCCACAGGTGTATTCAATCATAAAAGCAGATAATAATTATACTGTACCATCAGATTAAAACATATGAGAGATATGGCTAGCAAGAAATTTCTAATCAGGATAAGAATTAAGTGTTCCTTTTAGTCAATATCCCACTCAGTTACGAGTTAAGGATATGACAAGGGAATACCAAGGCCAAGTATCCATCCACAGACAGCTGTTTCGGGGTGTTGCCCCTCATCAGTATGGAGTAGGATTCTGGCTAGATGGGAGCAATGCCTGGTAGACTAACATCACAAAGCACTCACTGATCTCAGGGAGACCAGTCAAGGAAAACACTGCAGGCAGCCAGCTAAAGCGCTCAATTCCACCCCAGGGTAGGTTCCTCTGGCTAGTCCCGTGTTTGAGACTCTTAATTGAGGCTCCACGGACTCCATTTGCATATTGTGATTCTTATGGGACTGCAATCACCTCTTCTACGACTCCATGCTGCATTGTCTGAGAGTCTGCGCATGGCAGAAACAAGGTGTAACCAGACCAGGACGTTTAGCCACTACACATAGCTACACTAGGAAATCAGCCCCTGAGACCCGCTTAGTTATTTTACCCTACTACCAAATCTCCTTTTACATTTGCCTATAAACCTGTGGATTGCCGGAGCCATCGGAGGCACCATGACAGGTTTACACTTCGAGTTCTCAGGCCCTGTATTCCTGCTGGAGGTTACTGCACTGGGCACAAGTGGTGCCCGCTCTGGGAAGGGAGCAATGGCAGTCTGAAGCAGAGGAAGTACCCCAACTGGCAAAATGAGGGGTGTAACAGGCATCACGTTCGTGGCCACATCAAGGGTGCACTGAAGCCCCCTCAATTGCTAACGAATTGTTATGAATCACTACCATTAATGGGTTCTGTGATTGTTTTGAATTTTCTTATACAAATCCTACAATCCAGCACTATTACAAAGACCTTTTTATATCAAATCCAATAAGTCCTCCAGGATAATGACCTGTAGAAAAGAATGAATAATGGGGGGTTCATATACTGTAAGGATAGGGCTAGCTACCTTAGTCATAACATATGTTATACTATATATAGATGGCCTCAAAATATTTCCACTATTTAATAATATGAGGCCTCCATTATTCACTTTATTTACATGTTGCCCCTGAAGAATTTGTATTGGATTTGAAATAAAAATGTCTTTTTAATAGTGTAGGATCATTTTTGGATTTGGATCAGTGTTACCCGGGCACTTGATTACATGATAATGCTATGATCTCTATTAGTGTATGTAAAAGAAAAGAGAAGGAGCGCAAATGTGAAGCACCTCAGGGTGAACCATATTGCAGGGAAAGCGGGGTTTCCACTCACCTCACCTGTGATCTCTATTAGGGCCTAGTCCCTTCTGTCACTATGCATTTTAGGGGGAAGGAACGCCCTTTTAAGCCAGAAAATGGCCCAAATTGTGAACCAAACTACACTTTAGATGGTCCAAAATGTCATTTGTTAACAGGCATGCTCCTTTTTTAATCTGGCATGATATACAGCACTGCAATTATTAATAAAAATAATATATATATATATATATATATATATATATATATATATATATATACACACTTTGTTGTTATTAATGCTTCTATTTTTTTTTTTTTTTTCCTTTAGCAAAAATGTTCCATTCAAGATTGTCCGTGCATCAAATGGAGACGCCTGGGTGGAAGCACATGGAAAGCTTTATTCTCCCAGTCAGATTGGTGCATTTGTGCTTGTGAAGATGAAGGAGACCGCTGGTGAGCCTCTCCTGGTTATTTGTGTGTATATTATATAATGGCAGCATTGTAATGTCAGGCACAGCCATGGACTAGTGGGGCTCTCCCTGCTGGGACGTTACATATTGGCTGTAACATCTGCCCTTTGTGTGTAATGGTTTGGCTCTTGTTGCAGTGTATTGCACCAGTTGTTCTTTGGATCCCTCGTATATAGGTCTGTAAGCCATAGACACCAGGTTTACGTATATACATGACTATGGACAGGACCCATATTGTGGGAGAGGCTTCAGTAGAATAAAGCCTGTGGGGGGAATGTGTAGTATTGTGTAGCTTTTTCCGCTTTGTACATGTGCAGGAATCCCTGCTGATCCGCTCTTCTGAACTAATAGTCACAAATGGTCAAACGTTTTCTATATATTTTCTCTATATCCAGAGAGCTATCTGGGCCATGCAGCAAAGAACGCAGTGATCACAGTTCCTGCTTATTTCAATGACTCACAGAGGCAGGTAAGACGGCAGCGGGCGGTGGATAAACCTTTCTTCTTACCCTTGCTTACTTTCCTATGGTTTATGTAAATACTGTATTGTGTCGTTATAAAAGAGAAAGATGACGGGGAAAGCTGCCTTAGGGCATGTGCACACCGAGCTTTTTTGATGCATTTGTCACATTTTGTCACAGTCCAGCATGCCTATCATTACCCCAGCAAAGTCTGAACGCTGAAGTGTTGTGCCAACGATGCTTATTTCCTCCTTGCAGTTTAGGTGCAGATTGTAGCCCAGACTAAAGAATGAGCATGTCAGTTATTCACATTGTGTAACCCTCCCAGCCATTGACAATAGTGAAAAAATGCATGACCACAATCTGCACCCAAAAAGCAGGTGCACTGTGATGCATTCTCCTGGCACAGGGTGCAGTTTTGCAGAAAATGTCTGTACCAAATAGTTGGCACATACCATTAGGCATGTGCTCATTGGTGAGGCCCTAAGGGCTCCACGAGTGTCTGTGGTCTGACCCAATTGATTCTTCTAGTTCTATGCTGTCATTAGCTCTCACCAAAACCCTGTAACGAAGATCTTCCAGAAGAACACAGTCTTTTATCGAAATATGGACATTGTCTTTTTTTTTTTTTTTTTAATCAGCAAGAATAAAATAAGATGAATCTGATTTATTTATTTATTTTTTTTCATTTCCTTCATAAATAAATTTAAATTTAGCATATGGTTCCAAAGATACAGGATTGTACATTTATTACTTAGAGGGTTGTCTGGTCTAAACTTGTGATTCTATAGTCACTCTGTGACCGCAGACTTCTCAATCCTCCCAGCGCCAGGACTGAACACTGCAAGGATCTGCCGGATTCTAAGCTTGTTTAGAACCACAATTATACCGTAATACATGTTTATGGCAACAACAAGACTAGTGGGCGTGGGCTTGCTGAATACAAGTGTATGGAGCAAGGCCACACCCACTAGACGGTTGCTCCCACTAGTCGGACATGCCTGCTCCATACACTTGTATTCAGCGAGCCCACGCCCACTAGTCTTGAGGATGCTGGGAACATGTATCTACTCTATAGTCATCTTAAATTTTCTCTCACTCACGGAAATCGCGCGCCAGCGCACGCTTTCTGTACGCAGAAAGAGACAGAACAAAAGATGGCGGCCGCTAGTGCCACATTAGTATACCCAAGTGATAAGTATGCTAATATGGATCCGGTTAGCAGCGGTACCAACATCCTCCACAGACACCCCACACGCCGCCTACCTCCTGCTGCCCGCAGCACCCTGCCCCTCCCCCCCTCTCCTACCCCCCCCCCCCCTCCCACACACACACACAGTCGCCGCCGCTCCAACGATGGCCTCTGCAGTTACAGGACATGCAATGATTTCACAGTCGTGATCTGTCGCGTGACCATCACAGCACCACAGCTCCGAGACTGCAGCAACAGGCTGCAGCCAGGATAAAGTGCAGAGAGGAGGGGCAGAATGACTAAAGGAGTTGGGGCAGAGAAAGTACAAGGGGGGCCACAAAGAGTACGGGGGGGCAGAAAGACTACTGGGGGGGGGCAGAAAAAGTACAGGGGGCACTAATAGTACAAGGGGTCTAGAAAAAGTACAGTGAGTGGGGGGGGGGCAGATAATGTACAGGGGGCCATAAAAAGTACAGGAGGGGCCAGGAAGATTAAATGGGGGGGGGGCAAAAAGGGTAGAGGGAGGCAGAAAGAGTACAGGGGGGCTGTAAGCTGTGGAATAGAGTGTGTGTGTGTGTGTGTGTGTGTGTGTGTGTGTGTGTGTGTGTGTGTGTGTGTGAGCGTCTAGGTGTGACTCTGTGTGTGGGTGAGAGTCTGCTCCTTCCTCCCCCCTGCCTGTGCCGCTTCGTCCTCCGTCCTCCTCCCCCCGTGCGGCTGTGTGCTCTGTCCTTTCCCTGCTGCTCTGTCCTCCCCCTGCCTGTGCCGCTCAGTCCCTCCCCCACCCCACCTCTTCCTCCTCCTTCCTTTGTCCTCCGCCACTCCATCCTCCGTCCTCCCCCTGCCTGTGCCGCTCAGTCCTCCCCCACCCCACCTCTTCCTCCTCCTTCCTTTGTCCTCCGCCACTCCATCCTCCGTCCTCCCCCTACCTGTGTCCCTCCATCCTACCCCACCGCTTCCTACTCCATCCTCCGTCCTCCCCCTGCCTGTGCTGCTCCGTCCTCCCCCACCCTGCCACTTCGTCCTCTGTCCTCCCCCCCCCCCCCCCCGCGCTTCTCTGTGGTCCATTCTCCCCCTGCTGCTCTGTCCTCCCCCTGCCTGTGCCACTCCATCCTCCCCCACACCACTGCTTCCTCCTCCTTCCTTTGTCCTCCGCCACTCCATCCTCCGTCCTCCCCCTGCCTGTGCCGCTCCATCCTACCCCACCGCTTCCTACTCCATCCTCCGTCCTCCCCCTGCCTGTGCTGCTCCGTCCTCCCCCACCCTGCCACTTCGTCCTCTGTCAACCCCCCCCCCCCCCCGCGCCGCTCTGTGGTCCATTCTCCCCCTGCCGCTCCGTCCTCCCCCTGCCTGTGCCACTCCATCCTCCCCCACACCACTGCTTCCTCCTCCTTCCTTTGTCCTCCTCCCCTCTGCCACTCCATCCTCCCCCCTGTCTGTACCGCTCCATCCTCCCCCGACACTTTGTCGTCTGTCCTCCACCACCCACTTCCCCCCACCGCTCTGTGGTCAGTTTTTTTCCCACTGACTGTGCTGCTCCATCCTACCCCACCGCTTCCTCCTCCTTCCTTTGTCCTCCTCCCCCTGCCACGCCATCCTCCCTCCGCCGCTCCGTCCTCAAAGTCCTTCCCTATTCAGCCCTCACCGCCTTCCCCATGCAATCCCTATTTCTATATTCTAGAATACCCGATGTGTAATCGGGCCACCATCTAGTACTGCATAATCGTGATCCTTTACCAGCTTAGAATCCGGCAGATCCTTGCAGCGCACAGCGCGGGCGCTGGGAGGATATAGTCACTGTGTGGCCACAGACTTATATGTTTGGACCAGACAACCCCTTTAATTATTTATACCAGTGTGGTGTGATTTTAGGGTTGCACTCCATTACTCTTCATTATTACCCTGTGAGGCACGCCACCTTTGTAAATACCATAAAAATGCCCAAATCTCTGGAGCTCTTTTTTTTTTTTTTTGTTTTTTAATGTAAGACTTGTAGAATTGTGACCACATGTGATGGCTGTACGTGATGCAGCTCCTCAGTTTTCTGTGTTATTACTGTCTATTACTACAACCACTAGTGATGACAACATTTATTCTTAGGCAACGAAAGATGCCGGGCAGATCGCTGGGCTCAATGTGTTGAGGGTCATTAATGAACCGACCGCTGCAGCTCTCGCTTATGGCTTGGATAAGTCTGATGATAAAGTGTAAGTTACTTTCCTGCCTGTACTTAAGTGATTGAAATCCATCACCAGCCTGGTGTAAGTGAATCTCCATCTGATATCTGTATACTGTGCTTTCCTTATAGGATTGCAGTCTATGATCTTGGAGGCGGCACTTTTGATATTTCTATCTTGGAAATTCAGAAGGGTGTTTTTGAGGTAAAATCTACCAACGGCGACACTTTCCTAGGAGGAGAAGATTTTGACCAAGCCCTGTTACAACATATTGTAAAGCAGTTCAAGAGAGAGGTTAGTGGCTTTTGGAATCGGCTACTCTGTCAGGGGTCCCCAACCTGTAGCTCAGGAGCCGCTTGTGGGCCTGTGATGCATGGGTCATGGTAGTCTTTCAGCTAGTTGCATTAGCACCAAGTCAAGCAAACTGCTATGAAGAGCAGGTGTCCAGATGGTGATGTTTCCGAGTACCCCCCCCCCCCCCAACCCTATAGAAGAACAGATCTGAGTGGAGGTGACCCAGGACGTCTTGGATCAGTAATGGGGGCTCTGGGTGTTACTACTGTGAAGGGAGCTGAATGAGGCTTGTGACTTTGAGGGCTCAACTTGGCTCTCAAGGACAGAGAGGTTGGGGACCTTTGCTTTATCTATTGACAAGTGTGGTCACCTACACAGAAATTACAGAAATTAATTATGTAGTATAATGGGCAGTGTGGGGCAGCGCCGGGATTGCAAGTCAGGAAACACGTTGAGCCTGGTAATAGTTCAATCAGTTCCCGGTTTTATTGCTGATAAACACAGCGATGGCACAAGCTGCCGGAATCCGGGTCACAGCCGGATACACCGGATACAGTCCACACACAAAGTAACCTGGTTCCTTCAGGTCATGAGCTTTCCGATATATAGGTCGCCCCGAGCTCCCAGCCCTCCCAGGCTAGACCGTGTTATTATAGCACACGGCCCCCTGGAACTCTTGACCTCTCCAGTCTATATCTGCTGCTGCTTCAGCTTAGGCAAAAAGCTGTCCACAGGGAACCCCGCCCTGCCTCCTAACCAGGCTTTTAACTCAGTGTCTCCTTCCGGGGGCCTGCAAGACCCGGAGCGGAGGGAGTGGACCGTCCCTCTCTCTCTCACTCTCTATACCGGGTTCAATATGTGGATTTCTGCATTCATTGCCCCTCTAGCTGCCATTTTAACCCTTCACCCATTTTTAGGGGGAGTCTGTCACCACATTTGTGCTTTTTGACTCCACATAACGTGACCTGCAGATCGTCTGTCTCATCCATAGCATGTCCTTTTCTCTTGCGGGTACACTGAGTTTTATGTTCAGATTTTCCCCATAGACTTGCATTAACTACAGAAAACTGCAGGTAAAAGAAACGCACATATGCATCTTCCCTGCTTTTATGGTTCTTATAATACAGTTCTCATGGGTTACTTAGATTTTACACAGAGGAAGAAGCCTAATCACCCTGCACTCTCTCGGCTTACCTCTGTCTAATGGAAGAAGTTGAGGATCGGTAATCTAGATCTGTCTCCTCACACTGCAAATTAGAGTTTCTCCGACGTGATGAAGCTTTCACTGTTTCCCTGATATCTGCTTGTGATAAGGTTCTCCCTGTCAGCTTTTACAAGCAGAAGGCAGGAGGGGCAGTGTGGGTTTTGACTAAAATGATATGACTGATAATATGACTATATAGTATTATGACACCTATAATGAACCCTCCCAATTTGCATTAGTAATGTTCTGTCCCTTTTCTCTTTCCAGACTGGAGTAGATTTAATGAAGGACAACATGGCTTTACAAAGAGTTAGGGAAGCTGCAGAAAAAGCCAAGTGTGAGCTGTCCTCGGCTGTGCAGGTGGGCTTATTTTAAGCATTAGGCAAGGAAAATGTTGTCTTTTTAGAGAAAAAGAAAAATGGATCCTGTGTTTCCTACAAGATAACTAACGTGATTATGTAATCATTTTGTCAGAAACTTATATTTTTTTCCCTGCTTCCCTTGTAGACTGATATAAATCTGCCATACCTTACCATGGATGCTTCGGGGCCCAAACACTTGAATATCAAGTTGACCCGTGCTCAGTTTGAAGGAATTGTGGGTGACCTAATCAAGAGAACTATTGCACCAAGCCAAAAAGCTATGCAAGATGCTGAAGTGAGCAAGAGTGACATTGGAGAGGTGCTCCTGGTTGGAGGAATGACTAGAATGCCCAAGGTATAAAACATTTGATATGTTTTAAAGGTACAATGCCGTTTTTTTGTTGGGCAATTTGCTTGCTGGATATGACCTTTCCTCATCCAGTTTCTGTGTGATCTCTGTAGGTTCAGCAGACAGTACAAGACTTGTTTGGCCGTGCTCCAAGCAAAGCTGTAAATCCTGATGAAGCTGTCGCCATCGGAGCTGCTATTCAGGGTGGAGTGTTGGCTGGAGATGTCACAGACGTTCTCTTGCTGGACGTCACTCCATTGTCTCTTGGTATTGAAACGTTAGGTGGAGTCTTCACAAAGTTAATTGGAAGAAACACCACCATACCAACCAAGAAGAGCCAGGTATTATATCCATGCACTAATACTTGTCAGTCTGTTGCAGAGACCCTTTTTCCAGTAATGTCACATACTGGAATGCTTGATGTGGTTTCAATAAAATCAGTGATATATCATCCAAAGATTATCCCTAGAAGACTAGTTGTCTCATGGCATGTAGTCCTCCTCCTTCTGTATATATAAGCCTGTTGTACAGAGCTCTCCATCCAGAGAATTAGTAGATCTACAGCACATAAAACTAATTTTTATCAAAGCTTCACCAAGCAGCGCAGTAAGTGACACAGCTGGAATCCAGGGTCTCTTTCCTTACATCATACTTCGCTCCAATAACAGCGAAAACCTGGGGACAGGTTCCTTTTAACCCCTTAAAGATATTTGACATACATGGTACGTGATACAATGTCTTTTACAGCTTGCTCTGCTTCACTAGTTACAACAAAAACTATGCAAGTCTGGTATCTGTGTCATCGTACTGACCCGGAGGATTGTACTGCCAGGTCATTTTTACAGTAAAGTGAACACTAACTTAGAATTAAAAAACAAATGTCCCGCTATCCGGTACATTACATGATATAATTAGCGATGTGCGGGTGTAATTGTTACTATACATTACTCACACGGATAGTACGGTATTGGCGTTACACTGGAGCTCATGAGTGATGTGTCCATCATTATTGATCTGACACATATTGACAGCTCCCTTCAGTGCACAAGCCCTTATGTGACTATTTTGACCAAAATGAAGGTATGGCTCTTGGAATAAGGTGAAGAAAGAATTAAAAGCACAAAAAATAATTAAAAACAAATTGCCAAGTTCTTTTAAGGGGTTAAATAAATAATTAAAAAAATGATTTCCGTTTCTCATAATAAGTCAGTGTATCTCACGCCTAGCTTATCGCATCAGTGGGGATTTACTTCTGCCCTACACAATATTAGGCTGAATAGACCCTCTCTAACTGTATCTGTATCCAGCAATTCTGACTGTCAATAGTGGGTAACAGCTGATGCCTTTGTGCTGGTTTTGACCATTGTGTTCTCCTTGTCTAGGTGTTCTCCACTGCTGCTGATGGACAGACCCAGGTGGAAATCAAATGCTGCCAAGGTGAAAGAGAAATGGCTTCTGACAACAAGCTCCTTGGACAGTTCACACTTGTAAGTGTCTGGAGTCACCCGAGTCCTTTATATTGGACTATTTGGTTTGAAACTGGTTTGAATTTCAACTGGAATATTTGGGGCTTTAAAATGAATGTGATCTAGCCTTAGACCTTAGGTCGTCCGTCTCTATTAAATTGGTGGGGTCTCTGCTGGGCATCGCTGCTGATTTTTGGATGTTTTGACGGGCCCTCAGCAGTGTGGTGTGCGCTGCTCTAGAAGTATAGAGCGTCATGATACACCAGGAGCTGCGCTGTAACCCCAGACCGGACACCTTAATGTTTGGGTCTACACCTAGTAAAATATAAAGTAGACTGCGTGTACCAAGCACCACGGCCTCTTTATATAACTGACCTAAGGAATGTTGATAGTTGGACCTAACGATTTTAGATTTTTCTGGCAGGACATCAATTTTTAACCACTTCACAACATCTGCTATACATGTGCGGCTCTGCTGGAAGTGTATTCCCGCACACTGTGTACATGTATGATGCCACATGATCCGGTCACCCTGCTGAACTGCGCCATGACAGTCAAGAGGGCCACTGTCTCTGGTCGCAGACCATCCCTGCACATCATCATCATGAGGGGCTTTATTGCCCCTCCCATTATCAACGACTGCTGTGATTGGCTGGCCAGAATTGATTGACCAATCACAGCGTTTTAAAAATTAAAGTTAAAAAAACATCACGGCAGTCAGTTAATATGGCAATAATAATGTCACCCCTGTTTTCTCCTTCGCCTCATTGGGGGACACAGACCGTGGGTGTTATGCTGCTGTCCACTAGGAGGCGACACTAGGCAGAATCTGAAAAAGATTAACATTGGCTCCTCCTCTGCAGCATTACACCCCTGGAAGAGGAAATGCTTCTCCAGTTTTTGCTTAGTGTCTTGTAGGAGGCACACACAAATTTTATTGCTCCTAAAATTTTTCACTTTTTGATGTTTTACTTCAAGAAGAAGAAAAGTGGGTCTCTAACGAGACTCCCGGCATGGTCCCCTCTCGGCCACCCACTGTTGGGGCGCCTGGTTGAGGTAGACTTTTCCCCCTAACATGCCGCTCCTTCCTCGGCCCCCCAATGTTGGGGGCGCTGGGTTGAAGTTGAGACAACGGTCCTCCCTCCCCATTTCACCGCTGTTGGGGTCATTGGGTTGAGGTCGAGGTGACGGACGAGGCCTCTGATGGTGGAGCAGCATCCCTCCCTAAATTCCCCTTTGGGGTTCATTTAGGTTGAGACACCACAGGTAGAGCCAGCAGGTGCAGCACTCGGAGCACCCCAGGAGTCCTCAGCCCTGCTGAGCCACTCCATGGACTTCAGCGGCAGCGTGTTCGCCGCAGTACACCCAGGACTCACAGCCTCGCTGTGTACTCCTGAGGGTGCCAAGGGACCAGCAGCGGGGCAGCCAGCATCCCTCCCTAATCACCCCTGTGGGACTATTAGGTTGAGGCACCACAGGTCACAGGCCAGCTGCAGAGTAATCCAGAAGCCTCAGCCATGCTGAGTGCTTCTGATGGGCTGCACATCCCATGGCTGCATATCCCAGGAGCCCCAGCCCTGCTGTGTGCTCCTGGTGGGGCCGGAGGACATCATGTCCGGCAGTACAGGCACCTATTACACGGAGCACAGCTCCCTATGTCCCTGCAGGCCAGCACCATGGCCCTGGAAGCCGGCACCTGCATATATGGCCATATCCCAGGAGACCCTGACATAGGGTCCTCCGGCGGGAGCCGCCACCACATTGGCGCCATAATGCCCGGGGGTCCAGCAGCTGCCTCTGCCGGCAGCTGTATGTAAGGCCGAGCTCCAGGAGACCCAGTACCTGGGTTCTCCTGTGAGGGACAGCGCCGCACTATGCCTGGGGACCGCGGGGATCCGGGTCAGTTCCGGTCCCTCCGCGGGTCTCCGCGCCGGCCGCGCATCATCTGCGGCCTGGGTACATTACTAGAGGCCGCGGCTTCGGCCTAGAGCGAAGCCGCCGCCTCTTTCCCCGCCCCCGGCCCGCCCCGGGCCCGCCCCCGGATGACGCGAACAGCATCATGGAGGGGGCGGAACGGAGCGTGCAGGCCACTGTGGAGCAGAGTTTCATTTCCCTGCACGCTCCGCCCCCCTCCTGGTTTCTCTGCAGCCCTCTACTGCGGCCATGATGGGGGCATCTGATGTATAATGACAGCCATATAATAAAGGATACTAAGGCATCTTCCCCGCATCTAGTATTGAATACACAGATCCCTGCACTTTAGATATAAGTGCAGGGTACTCTGTACAGCCGCTCATGATGCTTGCAGCCCCACTATACTGGGGCCCGTAAGCACTGGGAGCATCACAGGACCTCTTCCCTGCCGCAACATGCAGGCACACAGGGGAAAGGGGCTGTACAGTAGCCTGCCCGGGGGGTACCGGTCTGCGGTGTCCGCAGTGCCCTCATCAATGTCATGGGATCTGACATGCTTCATCCCCGGCTCCCACTGTGGGGTGGCACGGTTGAGGTCGAGACTCCATGTCATATGCCGCCCCCCTTCCCCAGAATTCCCTGGGAATACTAGGTTGAGGAGTCCTCCCCGAATCCTCCAGCCATGTTGTCCAGCAGTACTGGCGGCGCAGGATCTCGCACTGCACACTCTCTGCAACGAAGCCAAGCAGGGCTCCCTCCCTGCTGCGGCTCTGCATGTTTTTTCCCCTGCAGCACAAAGCATTGTAGCCTGGAGGATAGTGATACGGACCTTGCACCTGCGGGTTCCCAAGTTCAAATCCTCTACACCTGTGTGTGTATATATTATATATATATATATATATATAGATACATATATATGTATTTCTGGATGTATGTAAAGTGCTATGGAATTAATAGCGCTATATAAATGGATAAATATTATTATAATTATCAGAGGCTCGGCATACTTCCTCCCGACTGTGGCTCCATACTGGACATAATGTGGACGATAATGCCACAGTAAAGGCGCTACAGGCAGCAGACCAGTCCTGCCCTCAGAAGGCCAATTTAAGATCTCAATACGTCCTTAGTCCTAGAGCCGCCAGACTGACGCTCTATTGGAAGTTCTAAGATATACTGTAGCCTCAGTCTCTCACAGGCCTCCCATATCCAGGGACGTCTGTCCAGAAGACAACTGGTCACATTGTATTCAGATGCCATGGGAGACCAAAGCATTTCCCTCCCTCAGCGCACAGCCAGGCGGTCCTTCAAGCGCCGTCGGCAAACTGCATTCCAACCGGAATTCATTCGGCCAGTTCACATCTAGACTGACACGGACAAGATTCGCTTCAGTCGGGGCAGAGATGGCCATCACAGCATTAGCAGGTCAACCAATATTGAATGCCTCGTCCGCCGCCCTACTCTGACGACCCAAACAACTCGAGTCGCCACCTCAGCTGACTACCTAATGCGCGCAGCCCTGCACGTTGCCAATTGCTCAGCAATAGCAGCTCACAATGCCATTCCCTTAGATGTGCCCTCTGGGTACGGGAAGGGAAGAATGGACGTGGTCTCTAAGAAGCCCCTCACAGTTTTCTTCCATCCTTCAGAGGACACCTGTTCGAAGGACAGCTGGACAAGATAACTTCAGATGCTAAGAGACGCAAGGGCACTTCCCTCCCTCAGTGCAAACCTGGACGACCGCTCCTTTCAGTATTTATTAAGGTCAGTCAAGACTTAGACCGACACTGACGAGTACTCGGTCGCCACGCAGGTACCTGTCCCAGGATACCCAAAAGGGTAGCTCATCCTGACAGAGTCAGTCTCATCAATCCGAGACCAAATCGTCTCCACTGCCTAAAGGCTCAAGTACCTTTCCATGCTGTAAAGCCTCTCCTCATTTCAGGAGTCGCTGTAACCGTATCACGCAAAGAGCGTTTTCCAACCTATCTGTGGTCCAATCAGGAAGATACATTACGATCCATACTGGACCTGAAACAACTAAACTAACATGTCCGGATATCTTATCCCACATGGTATCGCCACTCTAAGTTGCTTCCAAAGAACGATTAATATTCCTTCCGCCCATAGATATACAGGACGCCTACCCGTATATTCTTATGCAGCTACTGACCGAAAGTTTCATCAGATTTGCATTCAAACAGGAACACTTAATTAGTGGCTCCCCCGTTTCGATTCAACTACAGCTCCTTCAGTGCTCACAAAGGTCAGGGCAGACGTCATGACTACCCCTCACTCCAGGGGTGTCATCATCCTTCCGTACTTGGACGTTCTGCCTATCCAAAATTCTGATCCTCGTGGACTGCGAACATAGTGTCTCAGCACTGTAGACACTATAACAACCTCCACAATTATACTCCGGTTCCAACAGTTTAATATTTCACAGCTGCATCTCAGACCGCCTTCACACTCTCCATTCTCAATTCAAGGAACAAGAACCTCAATCACTCGACAGGAGTTTTTCACCTGTCCTCTGAAAGTAGGTGGTCTCCCCCCTACCCCCCCCCCCCCCCCCCGGTGGCTCTGACCACTCTTTCTATCATACGGGGAAGGTTTTTCGTTCCACCACGCTGAACAGTTTAACCACTATCACGAGCCTGACGCGATGGGGTGCAGCGTCCCCATCACAGTACACAAGGCGAGTGATCCCGCCCGGAGTCAAAAATGCCCATGAATATACGGAAGATTCCGGAAATAGTCCTAGCACTGAAGTCCTTTAGCCAATGCCACGGCTGTGACATATGTCAGTCACTAGGGCGGAACCCAGAAGTCTCCAGGCAACGGATGAAGTTCATCATGTACTTCACTGGGCGGAATCCACAAACTCGGCACTATAAGCCGGTCACACGCTGGCTGTAGAAGACCGGGAAGTAGTTTTTCTTCGCCCGCAAGGGGACTACCTCAAGGGAGTGTTTCCCACACTCTCACGTTGTCCCATGAATCTACCGATGCTAGGAAACCCCGGATGAGGTACTCGTGATTCCAGCCTTCAGGACCAGGTCTTATGACCCACAGTCATTGGGACCACACACACCAGCCCAGGGATGGATCCGTTTCCGTCTCTCACTCATAGCAGCCGTACCATGGCGCTTGCCGGACTGTCCAACCAGACAGTCCAGACTCACTCTCTCAAGACAGGTTATACCGTCAGAATTCCTCAACTCTGTATTGACGGCATGTCTGTTGAGACCTGGGTCTTAACCAAGCTGGGTTTTCTTAGGATATTGTGGCGAACATTATGAGAGCGAGGAAACCAGCCTCCTCAAACATTTACCGTCGCACATGAACATTTGTTTTTGGTTGCTTGGTGCACCTCTAGAGGCCATTCACTTTGGCCCCTATCCCTGCCAAGAATTCTCAGTTTTCTCAATTCGGGCCTGGATTCAGGCCTGTCCTTGGGTTCTTTCAAGGGGCAGTTTTCAGCCCCTTCCACCTTCTTCCACAAACGTTTTACTCCCAGACCTCAAGGAACTCCGTCCTTCGAGGGGTTTGCCATTTGATTTCCCCGTTCAACAGGCCGCTACACCCGTGGGACCTAAACCTTCTCCTCACGGCTGTACAAGAACCATCCCTTAAGCCTCTATGGGTCACTCCCTGAGCATTCTCATACTAACAGTGGTGGTTTTTGGTGGCAATTACTTTTTCCTGCAGAGTATCGGAACTTACAGCACTCTCAGGTAAATCTCCTTGTCTGGTCTTCCACCAAGACAATGTTGCCCTTCGCCGATCCCATCCTTTCTTCCACTGGCGGGGTTCTTCTTCCGACTAAATGAAGACCTCTCTCTGCCAGCTCTGTGCCTGGTTCCAGGCCATTGGGTCGTGAAGGCTTTACATTGTAGGACCTCGTCAGGGCCCTACGCATCTATGTATCCAGGACAGCACCTTTTTAGGAAGTTGGATTCTCTCTTCCTTCTTCCAGAGGTCCGATATAAAGACACGTCAGCCTCTAAGGCTACTATAGCTAGATGGATTCCACCAACCATCCAGGACGCTTATACCTTCAAAAAGCCGCCCCTTCCTGCTGGTGTCGGGGCACATTCTACTACGGCCGTGGGGGCCTCCTAGGCCGTCCGGCCCCAGGCGTCAGCACATTGGTGTCGTAGGCAACCAGGTGGCTCAGCCTACACACATCTACAAGTCACTGCAGTGCTCACACTCAGGCCTTGGCAGACGCAGGTCTAGGTAGATGTGTCCTCCAGGAGGCAGCAGCCCTCCTGTAGGTACATAGTTTTTCGCTGACCAGGTTCGGCATTACTAGTTCCATCGTTTTTCCCACCCAGGGACTGCTTTGGGACGTCCCACGGTCTGTGTCCCCCAATGAGGCGAAGGAGAAAAGGAGATTTTTGTGTACTCACCGTAAAATCCTTTTCTCTTAGCCTCTAATTGGGGGACACAGCACCCACCCTATTGCCCTTGTGGGCCTTTTTCTACAGTTCTCACATAGCTTCTCAGCTGTTACATGGTTAACATGTTTACACATGTTTGCCTATTGTCACTCTGTTAACTGTTTGAACTTGTGCCTGTTTAGTTCCAGACCTTGTAGTTCTGTGAGTCTGTTTAGTTACAGGCCTTGTTATACGATTATTACTTCGTTATCTCTTCACTGTTTTCCACATGCACCTGCTTAGTTACAGGCCTTGTGGTACTAGTGTTACTCTGCTAACCCTTAACTGTTTACACACGTGCCTGTTTGAATTCAGGCCTTGTTACACTGTTATTACCTTGTTAACTATATTTGTTTACACAGGTTGCCTACGTAGACTTCCTGTGTCCCTGTTATTATCTGTTAACTCTCCTACTGCTTTAGCACAAAACTGGAGAAGCATTTCCTCTTCCAGGGGTGTAATGCTGCAGAGGAGGAGCCAATGTTAATCTTTTTCAGATTCTGCCTAGTGTCGCCTCCTAGTGGACAGCAGCATAACACCCACGGTCTGTGTCCCCCAATTAGAGGCTAAGAGAAAAGGATTTTACGGTGAGTACACAAAAATCTCCTTTTTATTAACCTTGGCTCCAGTTGGTCAGTATCTATTGA
>JARQOC010000103.1:110000-157577 GCA_033576535.1 Allobates femoralis
TTAAAAACTAAACAAAATAGTGTGTGTAAATGTAAGTGTATATGTGTGTATACATATATATATTATTTTTACAATTATATTTTTGTAGTTGTAATCCAGTCTTCAGGTGGGCTTAGCAAGGATGATATTGAAAATATGGTGAAGAATGCTGAAAAGTATGCAGAGGAGGATAGAAGGCGAAAGGCAAGTATCGCTGTTTATTTACCCTGTGGATAGTCTTGTTTCGCCATGCTTTTCCCTGCAGGGCTTGCCATTAATTGACAACCATGTAATTCTTGGATGGGAAACATCTGCCAGAGCAAGAGCTGCTCTTCCAATAGACACTAAGATAACTAAAAAGGAAGGTCATCCAAAAATGACCTAGTGTTGGAAATAGTTTTTTGTTTTTTTTTCTTCTTTAGGAACTAAGTTGAAAAAATAATATAAAAAATCTTGCAATTTTCAGACAGCGCTGGGGCTATACTAGACTCCGACTTGTTCACCTGTTATGTTAGAAGCCTCTATTCAGCGCTCATTGTGAAGGGAGCGGGGTCAGCTATAGGGACTAGTGGATCCTGTGTTATCTGAACAGTACTAGAAGGATAAATCTGCAATGACCTCAGTGGCCAGTGTGAAAATTGCAAGATTTCTGTTTATTTACATTTTTAACATTTTTACATTTCTAATTAACAATGGGTCATTTTCTGATATGGCAAAAACGTGCTGATAAATTCCCTTTAAAGCACTACAGCAAATCTGTTACCTGAAGACAGCGGGAGATGGCTGACTCCAGAGTTCAGTGATGAGTAATTTATTGACCTGCTGTGCTGATGAGCGAGTAGTCAAATCACACTCTCTATACTTGTAACGAGTAGTTTGTAATGCATAATCGTTGCTAGCGAGTCTAATGTTAGTCGATTAGTGATAGACTCCACCCACACACTGATGGCTATAAAACAAATCTTTCTGGGACAGTGTGGTAGGTTGGGCTTTTTAGTGTTTTCAATGCATAAAACACCTTGCTGTGCCCCCCAGAGCCCAGACAGACCCTAAATCCAATCTGCTCTCCCTGAGGTGCCGACTCCATTTGTGTACTAAAGGGAGCTGTCAATTAGTGTCAGATCGATAACGAGTGACACATCACTCATCAGCACCAGCGATACTCGCCGAGTAACGAGTAATGCGAATACCGCACTATCCGTGCGAGGAATGAATAGTAACGATTACACTCGCTCATCACTAGTTATAATGAAAGTTTTATCACCTGGGATTTTCATTGCTGGACTACATGAGTCTGACCACACCCCCTTCCCCTTTGATTACTTCTCTCAATGTATAGACTTTGTACATAGGGAGCCTGGTGTGGGCTGGTTGGGATTGCTGCTGCTGTCAGAACCACTTCACCCAGTAAACGAAGTGGTAAATTGTTGTATTCAACACTTCTGTCAACAGGTTTTTGCTACCTCCTCTGAGAGCAGCATGGTGTAGGCAGAGTCCTTTTAATAGAAGGATCTTTACAGCGTGGGAATATGCCCGACATCTAATACAACCACACTGTCCATACATGGCAGATAATGGTGTTTTGCCTCCAGAATAAAGAGCTATTATACGGTTCTGACAATGTGGTCGGTCTGGTTGATTATGGTATGCTGTGCGGCTGTTGATTGACTTACTTTTTTTTGCCATTGTAGGAACGTGTTGAAGCAGTGAACAACGCAGAAGGCATTATCCATGACACTGAATCCAAGATGGAGGAATTCAAAAGCCAGCTCCCAGAGGATGAGGTGTGTGCTTGTGTATATATATATTATATTATATTATATTATATTATATTAATATTTCTGTGTAATATATGTTGATCGCTCCCTCCATGTCAGTACCTTCGTTGGTTTTCATTATTTAAGCCCCGGAAACCGTGATTCGAATGTCTGTATGGACGAGTCCGCCATAATTGACTATTTTCATGTTCACCTGAAATACACAGATCTGGACAAATAAAATGATGTCCAGCTGAGTATAAAGTGACTGTCTGCATCTTTAACCCCTTCACCCCTAGGTAATTTCCCCCCTTTTCCCCCAGCTATTAGGAGCCGTAACATTTTATTATTTTTTTGTCATGTAGCCATAATAGAGCTTGTTTTTCGTGGAACAAGTTGTGCTTTTGAATCCTCATTCATTTTATCATATACTGTTCTGGAAAACTGGGGGAACCATTTTTTGGCTTGAGCTGACTTGAATACCATTTTTAGGTATATATGTAATGTTTTGATTTCCAGTTATTGTTAATGTTGTGGCGACCAAAAAAATGCAAGTTTGGCGTCACAGCAACACATCAAGGCCCCGTGATCGCATCGGGGCCACTGATGCTGGCAAGGAATGGCGCGACCCTCCCGGGGGTTGCTTTAGAACTCTCTGTAAGAAAATGCCGGCGCTATCTAAAGGGTTAACAGTGCCAGGCGGATTGCTGATCTGCACGGCCCTTTTAGCTGCACATGCTGGATGATTAGATCAGCCAGCAGGTGTCAGGAATGATATGAGCTTTCAGCGTGAGCTTCCCTCAAAGTCAGGGAACACTGCCAAGGACCTATACCTCCTTGGTCTTGAAGGGGTAAAGTCCGTGGTCCCACCAGTGCAACCGTCCAAATTCTGTTTTCAAAGGCTTTAGCAATAAGCCCTGAGGGAGCCAATAATGGTGGGGGTAAAAGTTCGTATGCATAGAACCTCACACTGGACTTTCCTTTATTTCAGTGCAATAAGCTTAAAGAGGAAATAAGCAAAATGAAGGAGTTGTTGGCAAGAAAAGATACAGAAACCGGTGAAAACATCAAACAGGCGGCATCTTCACTCCAACAAGCGTCTCTGAAGTTATTTGAACTTGCATATAAAAAGGTAATGATCCTGGGTCAAATATTGTGTCCTGATGTATCCAGAGCTGTTGGCCTAATTTACCACCAGAGTGGAGGAGATTTCTAGAAGTCTCATGCCCTATGTTTTATTATTTACTAGCTGTACTACCCGGCTTCGCCCGGGTTAATAACTGCTGTTAACAAAATAGAATGTGTTAACAAAAATGTATTCAGCACACAAAAACCACAAAACAAATCGATAGAAATGTAATTATTAAAAGGCAAAAACTAAGCTAATAGAAGCATTTCACAACATATATATCAACACCACAGATATTCCACAGTTTCTATATCCTCTCACATAGAGGTAATGTGACTGACATCAGCCTTTCCACCAACACACCCTAACTGACATCCTATTACCTCACAGACATCCTATTACCTCACAGAAGCTTTACTGAGAATGTCCTTTGTTGTCTATATTAACCAATCAGAGCTCAGATTAACAGTAGCAAAATAGAAGCTGAGCTGTGATTGGTTGCTATTGGCAGCCTGATAAATCCCTAGACAACAGGAAACCCTCCCCCCTGACAGTATATATTAGCTCACACATACACATAATAGACAGGTCATGTGACTGACAGTTGCCGTATTTCCTATATGGTACTTTTGTTTCTCTTGTAGTTTTGCTGCTTATTAATCAGATTTTTATTGTTGAAGGATAATACCAGACTTGTGTGTGTTTTAGGGCGATTATGTGGCGAGGTTGGTGTATGTGTGGTGAAATGTGTGCTGAGGGTGGTATATGTGTTCAAGCACGTGGTAGTGTGAGGCACATTTTGTGTGTGTTCATATCCCTGTGTGTGGTGAGTATCCTATGTCGGGGCCCCACCTTAGCAACTGTATGGTATATACTGTTTGGCGGCAACGCTCTCATTCTTTAAGTCCCCCTTGTTCACATCTGGTAGCTGTCGATTTTCCTCCAACACTTTTCTTTTCCCTTTTTCCCCATTATGTAGATAGGGCAAAATTGTTTGGTGAATTGGAATGCGCGGGGTTAAAATTTCGCCTCACAACATAGCCTATGACGCTCCCGGGGTCCAGACGTGTGACTGTGCAAAAATTTGTGGCTGTAGGTGCGACGGTGTAGATGCCAATCCCGGACATACATACACACATTCAGCTTTATATATTAGATATATGCTGCGTAAACCGACCCGCGGTGCGTTCTTGATGTCTCAAACATGGCACCATCTCTGGCTGAGTTTTATGTGCAGATTTTCTCCATAGAATTATGTTTTAGTATTGTTTTAGTGCTTCTCCCTGCAATAACGTTCTTAATATGCATATTATCTGCATTTAACCAAATACCCAGAAATCTCATACAAAGTAGCCCCAACCACTATCACAGAGGACCTGAACCTGCGGGATGGCTGTAACTGGGCCTTTAGTAAGCCAAATGTTGGGTGTTGGTCCCACCAATCTCATTCATAACCTATTGTAAGGATAGGTCATCAATATGTTAGTCCTGGGAAGACACCTTTCAGTGAACATTGTAATTTATAGTGACTTTTGTAGCTTTTAGTGATGCTTTCTGGACATCCAGATGGCTTCAGTGTATTAAAAGGCTTCTACTAAGAATGTGTATTTCTAACTTTTCCATTTATTTACATTTGTTTTTGCAGATGGCATCAGAGAGAGAAGGTTCAGGAACTAGTGAGCAGCAAAATACCGAGCAGAAAGAAGACAAGCAGTAAAGGAGTGGGAAGAGTTGAATAGTGGCTTGGGAGCCAATTTCCATAGGGATGTCCTGAGCAGATATGTTCAAATGTCAAATGTTCTACTGTGTTTTGGCAGTACTCTTTATATAATTTCTTTACCATAATGATTACTTGTATGTCCAGTGCGTGTGTTTGTTTTGTTTTTTGTTTTCCCCTTTAATTTTTTTTTTTTTTTTTTTTTGGTCTTTTATTATGCATCATTTCGCCTATTTAGACTTTTTTTTTTCTATTTGTTAACTATATTTTCATTTTATTTCTTGGCTTTACAATCCTATTTTATACTGTATAGAAGTTTGGGAGTCTGTTGTACATTTCACATTAATGCCTCATATTTGAGGCAGTTTTGTGTAAGTCATACTTAAGTTATGCCCAATCATAATATAAATAAAATGCTGACCCAACAGGGACTGTGGTGGAATCATTTGGCTTTTAACAACTTTATGGGAAAATGATCAGCTGCTAAGTGTCTGAGCACACAGGCCCCAATTCAGCAAAGCAATTGTGACAAATCTGGAGTAAAAAGTGTTCTGCTCACTTCTGTTAGAGGCAGATGCTGGCTGTGGAGCACAGTCAGCGTCTGCCAGGAATGAGGGTGGGCCCAGCTCCTGCGCCAGCATCAAAGAAAAGGCTTTGACACGGGATGTACTCACACGGTCCATATCACAAAGAGTTGGCTTAAAGGGAACCGGTCTTAAGTAAAATTGCTATTAACCTTTTACAGTTGTATTATGACAATACTAATATTTCTGTTGAGGAGAGTCATAGGATCAAATACTTAATTGACCTTAAGACATAAGGGCATGGGAGAAACGATCCATAGTGTAATCTTTTACATTGCATAAGCTTCATTGTGACTTAAACATGGCTGCCATTTCCTGTTTCATCACACCATGCCATGGTATGTAAGATGGCGACTGGATCTATGACTACATCCTGTCTACAATAAGGAGTTCCTGGAGGAAGCTGAATTCCATAGAAGGACTGACCAATCACAGAATGTCATATAACCTGGACATACTTGATCAAGACCACACCCCCTGATGACCTCATGGACTAACCCCCTGACCAATGAATACATCTGAGTAGGGATGGCCGAGCACCTTACTGAACAAAACCTCATGTCTCTTATAACAAACCAATCTTGGAGCTTGGAACTGACCAAGGAAGGGTGTACATCTGACTCTGTGTGTCTGGTGTCTACTTTTCATTGCCGGCGCTTGGTCTATATAAATTAGGACAGGAGCAGCAACTTATGGTTAATATTTCATAATATTATTAATAACATTTCAATAAAGATGACGACTTATTTAGGTGTGCAGTTTGTGTAAACGGTAATAAAAACATGAATGAATGCATATTACTTGTGATGTGTGATCCCGAAAGTTTATTGAAATCAAACAATTTAATGAAAAAAAGACATGAAGCAGAATATAAAAAAAAATCTATTTTTTGTAAAGCTGATTCCACAATAGGTCTTGGACATCATATTATTATTTTCTTTGTTGCCTCAGTGGGGGACTCAGGACCATGGGTGTTATGCTGCTGCCACCTGGAGGACACACTAAGTAACGTTATGAACAAACTTGAATATAACTCCTCCCCTGCAGTATACACCCCCAGGGCAGACCCAGCCCTAGCCAGTTCTTTGCTTAGTATTCATCGGAGTGACACGCACATACCTTCTCTCTTCATTCGTCAACATTTCCGATGGATTCTGAAGAAAAGAGGGTCCGCTAGGACCCCCGGCATGCTCCCTACTCGCCCCACTCTTGGGTTGCAGAGCTGAGGTCGAGATTACCTATGGATTTCATGCCGTTCTCCTTCACCATCCCCTGTGCGGCTTATGGCTTGAAGTTGAGACATCACGGACCTCTATGCGCAGCTCATGTGTCCGTCCTCCCCCTACAGCCCATAGTGGTGCCTGTTAGCGGTTGAGATACACCATCTCCTGGGATTGAGAATAGACCTGGACCTCCTCCAGGAATGGGCAGCTGGTATGTTCTCTGGCTGCAGCCTGAGCCCCTGCATAGCCTGCACTCAGTGCACATAGCTCTATGCAGCATCCCCTATGGGTTCCAGTAGCTGCATAATCAGAGCATTTGCCTCAATTCCTGCACCTTTCCAGGGCAGGAAGAAGGCCTCCCCCACCTGTTGCTGCACAGGCTGGGATGTTTGGGCCATTCAGGCATCGGCCGCGACTTCTCGGCTGGGCTCATTATTTGAGGGCCCAGCTTGGGCGTACACGTGCTGCAGCTTCGTTCCCGCCCCCCTGCTGCTAATCAGAGGGGGGCGTGGCTTCGCACCCACATGCCTGGAGACAGACAGCCTCTGCTCTCCCCTTGGCCACGCCCACCACAACAGGGGCGTCGATGCACCTCCATGCATCTATGGGATTTGGGATTGCCGCCTTTTTTGTCCGCTCCTGCGGTCATTTTTCGGCATTCAGCCGGCAGGTAGCATCAGCAGCTCCTCTCCAGCTTTTACCAGCTCTGAGGCAGCTTCTGTCGGGGGCACAGGACTCTGGGATTCAGCAGCAGCACTGGTGGACCATCGCTATCCTGGTTGGTGGTAAGCCACACCGGTTACTCCGGCTGTGGAACTCTCCTCTCCAGTGTATACCCATACCCTGCGTTCAGGCTGCTTGTACCTACAGCTAACAGCATGTCTAGCACACGCAGCAAAGCCCCAAGGGCTCAGACCTTTTATACAGCCTGCTCAGCCTGCAAAGCTCCCCTTCCTGGGGGATGCTCCTATCCTCACTGCTCTGCCTGCATGCAGTCCGAGCCCCTGGAATCCCTCAGGCCCTCGGCCCAGGTGGATGCTCCAGCCGCCCCTATAGCCCCAGCGGAGTTATCTACTCCCCCTTGGGCTGAGGCGATGTCTCAGTCCCTATCTCAGGCACTCTCTCAGTCCTTTGACCAGTTCTCCAGATCCCTGATCCAGGTCATCCAGTACAGACAGGACCCTGCTCCTTCTCAGGAGCCTCTCGGGGACTCGCGTCCTTCCGCCGCTCCTGCGGCTGAGCCCATGGGGTAGTCTTCTTCGGCCTTTCGGCCAAGATCCGGGAAAAGGCCCCACAGGGCTCCGTCCCCATCTTCCTCTCAGAGCCAGGACCACGAGGAAGACTCACAGGACGACTTGGACGAGCACTCTGACTCTGAGGCCTCGCTCGACCTCTATGCCCCTGAGTCGGATTCCCTAGTTGAGGACCTTGTCTCTTCTATCAATGCAGTCCTAGGAGTATCCGACCCGGCTCCGCAGGTATCTCTGCCCCCGACCAAGCAGAGGATCCTATTCAGACGCCCCAGGAAGAACCTGAGCGCGTTCGAGGATCACAATGATTTTTAGGACGCAGTACTGAAGCCCAGGGCTTGCCCTGACAGGTGTTTCCACCCTAAAAGGGTTCCAGAGCCACGCTACCCCTTCCCACAAGACGTGGCACAGGGCTGGGAGTGCTCCCCGAAAGTGGACCCTCCGGTCTCTAGGTTGTCGTCTCGGACCCTAATGTCCTTGCCGGACAGTTCCTCCCTGAAGGACTCCACAGACCGACAAGTGGAGCTCCTGGCGAAGACGGTGTTCGAGGCCACTGGAGCCTCCTTTGCCCCAGCATTCGCTGCGGTATGGGCAATGAAATTAAAGAATTAATGGCTAGCACTCAACTTGGTGAGGGTGACTGTGCCAGTGAAAAGGAACCAAGGATTCCAAGTCGCTATGTAGGTAGGAATCACTGCACATGTACAAGAGATTATGCTTCAGGTGAAAAGTTTATTTACAGTGTCGGTTGCTTGCGACAAAACAATTGACGTTTCGGCCCATGTGGGCCTTGATCACAAAGTCGCTTAGTTTGTATGTGTCCAATGCATAGTCATAGCCCATAGAGAGTTATAGGATAACTGATCTTAAGGAGACTTGTAATCCTTTAAGTTTTGTAGTTGACGATCAGCTCTAAGGTATAAAATGCAAAAGGAAGTTTTTAAGAAGTGTCACACCAGGAGCTTGCGCTCATGTAGGGGTTGGTGGCACAGTGGAGGGTGTTTCCACCCTGGCTGTAAGGAAGGAGTGAGTCAAAGCGACTTTGTGATCAAGGCCCACATGGGCCGAAACGTCAATTGTTTTGTCGCAAGCAACCGACATTGTAAATAAACTTTTCACCTGAAGCATAATCTCTTGTACGCGTGCAGTGATTCCTACTTACGTATGGGCAATGAAGGCAGTTGCAGCATGGATCGCAGACATGCATGCCCTGGCCAGTGGCGCAGGCCCCGAAATGTCCTCTATGGCCGCACAGGCTTCGGACGTCACAAACTACGCCATCAATGCAGTCTTGGACTCGGCCAGTCATACTGCGGTGGTTTCGGCTAACGCAATTGCCATTCGCAGGGCGTTGTGGTTGCAAGAATGGAAAGCAGACTCAGCTTCCAAAAAATCCCTCACGGTGCTTCCCTTTTCGGGTGACTGTCTGTTTGGGGAGCAGCTGGACGAGATGATCACGGATGCGACCGGGAGAAAGAGCACGTCTCTGCCGCAGCAGAAAGTCAAGAAGCCTTTCCACCAGCGCCAGCAATCCACATTTCGGTCCTTTCTAAATTCCTTCGGCTGGGCCTCCTCGAAGCCGGCGTCATCATCCAGTCGGTCTTCCTGCTCGGATAGGATACAATCCTCGCAGAGGAGCTGCTTGCCTTGGCGGCATCAATCCCGCCAACAGAAGTCCTCAGGGGCGCGGTCGCAGAAGGCGGCCTTCTGACTTCCTCCGGAAGACGCAACCTTAGTGGGAGGCAGACTGTCCCACTTCCGGGATGTCTGGCTCCCTCGCATTCAAGACAGATGGGTGCGAGACATCGTATCTTCCAGCTACAGGATCAAGCTACAATCGTCCCCTCCCAACCGGTTCTTCCTCACTCACCTCTGTAAGACCCGTTCTGGATCTGAAACTCCTCAACAGGCATGTCAAGGTGTGACACTTCCGCATGGAATCACTGCGCTCAGTCATCGCATCGATGGAAGGGAATATCTGGCGTGCATCGATATTAAGGACGCGTATTTGCACATTCCAATTGCAGTCTCCCATCAACGCCTACTCAGATTCGCGGTGGGCAAAGACCACTACCAATTTGTGGCGAGTGTTCACGAAAGTCATGGCCACGGTCGTGTCAGTTCTGCACTCTCAAGGAGTCATGGTCATCCCCTACCTGGACGACCTCCTAGTGAAGGCTCCCACGTTCCGGGAATGCCAACTGAGCGTATCCAGCACCTTGGACCCACTGCAGAGGTTCGACTGGCTGGTCAACTTTCCGAAGTCCACTCTAGTGCTGACACAGACCCTGGCGTACCTGGGCATGCAGTTCGATACGACGTCAGCCCTGGTCCGGTTGCCCTGGGACAAAGTGGATTCCATCCAGTCGGGTGTGTGCTCCCTTCTCCGGCAGTGGACCCACTTTCTCTGACAGATGATGCAGATCCTGGGCAAGATGGTAGCATCCATGGAGGCCGTACCATTTGCTGGCCATTCTCAGAAGTTGGGACAAGCATCCAGCTTCCCTTGACAGACGGATCACTCTGCCCTCCTCGGCCAGGCTGGCCCTCCACTGGTGGCCCAAACCTCTCCCTGTCACGGGGACGGTCATTCCTCCCTCCCTGCTGGGAAGTCCTTACCACAGATGCGAGTCTCACGGGTTGGGGAGCGGTGTTCCACCAATACAGGGTCCAGGGTACATGGTCCCCGGACGAGTCTTCTCTACCGATCAGCATCCTGGAGATCAGGGCGATCCACTTCGCCCTGCAAGCCTGTCACCATCGGTTAGCGGGCAAACACATTCGGATCCAATCGGACAATGCGACGGCCGTTGCCTACATCAACCACCAGGGCGGCACTCGCAGCCGTCTAGTGATGCAGGAAGTCCAGCAGATACTCCAGTGGGCGGAAGCCACCGGCTCCACAGTCTCAGCAGTCCACATTCCAGGCGTGGACAATTGGGAGGCGGACTACCTGAGCTGTCGGGATGGACTCAGGCGAATGGTCCCTGCATCCAGAGGTCTTTCAGGACATCTGTCATCGGTGGGGCACTCCAGACGTCGACCTCATGGCGTCGCGCCTCAACAATCAGGTTCCGGCGTTCATGGCCAGGTCTCACGACCCCAACACTCTGGGGGCCGACGCACTGGTTCACGACTGGTCTCACTTCCGTCTGCCATACGTCTTCCCACCTTTACAGCTCCTACCCTGAGTGCTTCGGAAGATCAGGACCGAATGTCCCCGCGCCATTTCGGTCGCTCCAGATTGGCCCAGGCAATCCTGGTAGCCGGACGTGGTACGGCTCACAGCCGACGCACCATGGAGGCTTCCAGATCTGCTATCCCAAGGGCCCTTTTACCACCAGAGTTCTGCAGCCCTCACCCTGACTGCGTGGCACTTGAGTCCTGGGTGCTGCCTCAATTTGGTTTTTCTCCAGAGGTGGTATCCACCATGATGCAGGCCAGAAAACCTGCATTGGCGAGGATTTACCACAGGACCTGGAAGATCTTCCTGGCATGGTGTTCCTCGAAAGGTCACTCTCCTTGGCCCTTTTCTCTGCCCACGATGCTACGTTTTCTGCAGTCGGCCTTAGACGCGGGTCTCTCCCTCAGTTCTCTTAAGGGCCAGGTTTCGGCTCTCTCTGTATTTTTCCAGAAGAAATTGGCCAGACTTGCGCAAGTTCGGACCTTCCTGCAGGGGGCATGTCCTATTGTTCCACCTTATAGGTGCCCTCTGGATCCGTGGGACCTCAACTTAGTCCTCACAGTACTACAAAAAAACCCTTTTGAACCATTGAAGGACATTCCGCTGTCACGGCTTTCTCAAAAGGTGGTCTTCCTAGTCACCATCACTTCCCTCCGGCGAGTATTGGAACTGGCCGCGCTTTCCAGTAATCCTCCCTTTCTGATATTCCACCAAGACAAGGTTGTACTGCGGCTGGTGCCCTCCTTTTTGCTGAAGGTGGTCTCTTCATTCCACTTAAACCAGGACATCGCCTTACTGTCCCTCTGTCTGGCTCCGGTCCACCAGGTGGAACGGGCTTTGCATAAGCTCGACCTGGTCAGGGCCCTCAGGATCTACCTGTCCAGGCCAACGCCATTCCAACAGGCGGACGCTCTGTTTCTTCTCACGTCCGGACGGCTCAAAGGGAAATTGGCATCCAAGGCCACCTTGGCCCGGTGGATTTGCTCCACCATCCTAGATGCCTACTCTTTTTCTCACACGCCTCCGCCCTCCGGGCTCAAGGCGCACTCCGCCAGAGCTGTAGGAGCCTCCTGGGCTCTCTGGCATCGGCTCAACAAGTGTGTCAGGCGGCCACGTGGTCCAGCCTGCACACCTTTACAAAGCATTATCAGGTGCATGCTCATGCTTCGGCAGACGCAGGGCTTGGCAGGCGCATCCTTCAGGCGGCTATTGCCCACCTGTGATATCTGGCTGAAGCAAACGTTTTTCAGGTGACGTTTTCCATTGTCTTTCCCGCCCAGGGACTGCTTTGGGACGTCCCATGGTCCTGAGTCTCCCACTGAGGCGACAAAGAAAAGGAGAATTTTGTACACTTACCGTAAATTCCTTTTCTTTTGGCCTCTTAGTGGGGGACTCAGCACCCACCCTGTTGCCCTACGGGCCATTTTGTTTTTGTTGCGTGCACACGACATGTTGTTCTGCACTAGTTGCCTGCTTAGTTCTCAGGCCGGTTCTCCTATTTGTTTTTCAATTGGAGTTCTCTCCTCCTGCTTTAGCACCGAACTGGCTAGGGCTGGGTCTTCCCTGGGGTTGTATACTGCAGGGGAGGAGTTATGTTCAAGTTTGTTCATAACATTACTGAGTGTGTCCTCCAGGTGGCAGCAGCATAACACCCATGGTCCTGAGTCCCCCACTTAGAGGCTAAAAGAAAAGGAATTTTTTTTTTCTTAAAAATTTTTGATTGTTATTATCCTTAATCTTGTTACAGCTTTTTCTGATGCGGAGGAGTCAACATCCCAGTATGTTTTTGATTAACAGTATTCACTATTCTAAGTGAAACTCTAAGTAGCTATTTCCATCAATATTAAAAAAATAAATAAATAAATATCGGTTAAAATGATCTCTTTCATGATATACTGCTGAATCTACAAAGACAATTTTTGGCGGTCCAAAGTGGCTGTAAAACATAGGCCATGTTCCTTTTGATTTATTTTTACAACAAAAGATTTTGCCTTGGTATTTGCCGAATTCAAATAATTAATAAATCGTCAATGAAACTGTGGTGTTGTATTACACACTATTTGTATACAGGCGATATTCGTGGAAATGGGGACTTGAGTCATCCCGCAACCAAGTTTGTGAAACTTGGTGCGATTTGAGTCCCAATCACAGTCTTTACTTTTTTAAGAAACATTTTTCCTTGGAATGTGGAGATTGTGTTTTAATATAAATTCGAGTTTATACAATAAACTTTTCACAGTGATGTCAGCCACCAGCTCCCGTTCTCGCTATGCGCCTGCATGAGAACAGAAGCTTAGATGCCGGCTAGGAGGAGGTTGGACACAATAAGGATCAGCAACAGAGCAGCAGGAGGCGGTGCAGAGCAGCTGGAGGCAGGGAAAAACCTCTGTGCCAGCGCTGACTCCATAAGAAGGAAGGCCCTCCGGACTCACTATATGTAAGAGAGAGGGTGGAACCTGGAGCCTGCAAAACTACATGCCCTGGTGACTAAAGAATATAACCCCTGCTAATTATAATCACTAATGAGTGAGTATTAAAACGTTTTTATGTACTTTCACAGGATGCTTTTAGGAGACAAAATGAGTGTGAGATTAGTGATGGGATGCTGCAGGGACATGTTTTGCTAGCTTAGGAGGCGTTCTGGAGGTGACAGGACCCCTTTAATTAAAGACTTTCTTAATGAATTATTCAAACAATAATGTGCCAGTGCTGCAGTCACAGTGCTGGCACATTATTGTTAACGCCATTCTTCAGCCTCGGATTGACAATTTTCCCTACGATTCTGGCGCGCTGCCAGAATAAACATCGTTAACGATATCCTTGTGTCTGACAATGCACGAACGATAATTACATATCGTTCGACGATTTCAGTCACGTGACTTTTCTAAGGATATCGTTAATGATATCCTTGTGTGTAACCCTACCATTAGTCTGGTTCAGTAGGCTACACAATCATGGGGAGACTACTGAATTGACACACTTCACAAGGAGGGTAAGCCACAAAAGGTCATTGGACATCAAGGACCCAGAGTCTGAAGGAAGAGTAGGGGGGCACACAATCCAAGCTGCTTGGGACTTAGGGTACCTTTACACGTCGCAACATTGCATGCAATTTCACTTGCAACTTACTGGTTGCAGTGAAATCATGGTCACATTGTTCTATTTTGTTGCCGTGTACAAATGTAACAATGTGTCCATAATTTCACTGCAACCAGTAAGTTGCAAGTGAAATTGCATGCAATGTTGCGACGTGTAAAGGTACCCTTAGTGTGAAGTTTTCACAATTATTGATGGTTTGGGGAGCCATGTCTTCTGCTGGTGTAGATCCATTGAGTTTTATCAAGACCAAAGTGAGCGCAGCCATCTACCAGGAAATTTTAGAGCACTTCATGTTTCCCTTTGCCAACAAGGTTTTTGGAGATGAAAACTTCATTTTCCAGCAGGACTTGGCACCTGTCTACATTGCCAAAAGTACCAATACCTGGTTTAATAACGGCAGTATCACTTTGCTTGATTGGCCAGCAAACTCACCTGACCTAAAAACCCCATAGAGAGACTATGGGGTATTGTCAAGAGGAAGATGAAAGACACCAGACCCAATAATGCAGAAGAGCTCAAGGCTGCTACCAAAGCAACTTGGGCTTCCATAACACCTCAGCAGTGCCACAGGCTGATCGCCTTCATGCCACGCCGCATTGATGCAGTAATTCATGCAAAAGGAACCCCGACCAAGTATTAAGTGCATTTACTGGTCATACTTTTCATTAGGCCAACATTTATGAGTTAAAATCATATTTGGTCTTATATACTATTTTAATTTTCTGAGTTTGGGCTTTCATTGGCTATAAGTTATAGTCATCAACATCTACAGAAATAAACACTTGAAATAGATCACTCTGTTTGTAATGACTATATAATATGTGTTTCACTTTATGTATTGAATTAGTGAAAAATAAATATCTCTTTGATAATATTCTAATTTGAGATGCATCTGTATATTAGAAAGCTTAGGAAAGGCTCTTGCTATAGCCTCTGCTAAACGCCCAGTTACACACACAGATAATTGTGCAGAGATTGATCGCAGATCTCTGATTGCAGTGAAATCATGGACACATTGCTCCATTTTGTGGCTGTGTACAAATGTAACAATGTGTCCATGATTTCACTGCAACCAGAGATCTGCAAACAATCTCTGCACAATTATCTGTGTGTGTAACTGGGTCTTAAGACTACAGCCTATTCCAGATCATCTTGAAGCCAATCTCAGGTTGGTTAATATTAATGTCACTGATCCATGTTGCGTGTCTGCCTGACTCTTTCCTAACAAGGTGGCCTATGTAAGGGGTTAATAAACCACTGTTAATAATATTGGTCCCCTTTCCTGCTTTCCTAACCCTAGCGCTCCACAGACTGTAAAAATTTTATGTTATGACTCTTTCCTAAGATATCTGACCAAGAGGTGTATTTCTTCCCAGTAAGTCCAATGGAGGTTATTCAGTGCAGGAGTCAGGTAGCCCACACTCTTTCACTCTTTTTTAACTATGTCTTTTATTTCATTGTCTATCTCCTTATGTGCTTTTGTCATCTACTTTCACTGCCCAATCCCCCTCCTTCACCCCTCATCCTCATCAGCCCCTCTCTCCTTCCCTCTACCATGTACAGATCCCATGCGCTCTTCACCTTACTGAATAATCTCAGTCCATCATATTCCAGGGTATTTTATCATAACCATTGTCACAAAACCAAAAACGATTTACTTTTTCTTTTTTTACTGCTGGTCCTCTCTGGTGATAGCTCTCCTAATCCTGATCCACCCTCTGCCAGCTTTAACCCCTTCCCCACCTTACATAGAAACCCTGCTAACCTTATTTACATTACTTATACACCTTCATCTCCTTTTTTTAATTGCTCGCTCTGGAATCCACGGTCTGTATGCTGCAAGCTTCCCTGCATTCACAACTATTTTCTCACTAAATCTCTTAATCTGCTGGCCATTTCTCCCATTTCCCAAGACCTTGAAACAGACATGATACTGGAGTTGGCTTACTCCTCTCCCTACAATACAGTTTCCAGGTCATCCCCCCAGCTCCATCACTCTCATTCCCTTCATTTGAGGTACACACCATTAGGCTCTTCCATCCCCTCCCCCTCAGAGTAGCGGTTGTATACTGCCCCCAGGTTCGCCCACCCCGTTTCTCAACCATTTCACTGCGTGGTTGCCACACTTCATGTCCTCAGAATTACCAATCCTTATTCTGGAAGATTTCAACCTCCCCATAAACAGCCCCACCTCTCCGTCTGCATTTCAGATCCTATCTCTAACCACTTCTCTTGGCCTCTCACAGCTCTCAACCTCTGAGACACACAAAGATGGTAACATCCTTGACATGGTCTTTACCCGACCCTATTCATCCTCCTCCTTAGATAACTCACCTCTTCCTCTCTCTGATCACAACATTCGCACCTTCATGCTCACAAATCCCCGCCCACCCCAGTACACTCCTACCTATCACACATTCAGAAATCTACAGGCCATTAACCCTCATACACTCAAAGACTCTCTACACTCATCACTGCCCCCAATCTCCTCTTTCTCCTGTCTGGATCTGGCTGTGAATCACTACAAACTTCATAAAGCTATATCTTAGCTTCTACTAAACAGTTTTTTTTAGCAAAAACGATTGCCCCAAATGTGTGTGCTGGGTGTAGGGGCACATATTAACAGTCCGGGGGGTCATTTGGAGTGGTTGGTTCCCTTTAAGAACCTATAACTCTGCCCTTCACCTTGCCAAACAGACCACTTCACTACCCTTATCTCATTATCCAACAATCCAAAAAGCTCTTTGACACCTTTCACTCTTTCCTCAGTCCTAAACTGCAGGCCCCTATCACTGACATCTGTACTGATGATCTGACTTCCTATTTCACAGAGAAAATAGAAAACATCCAACGGGAAATCAGCTCTCAACTTCCAAGTGCTGCTACTCCCATCCCTTCCCACTTCTCCTCTGGCTCACTCTATACATTTGACCATTCTCAGAAGAAGAAGTCTCCAGACTCCTCTCTTCCTCTCGTCCTACTACATGCACCACTGACCCCATTTCCTCACATCTACTCCAGTCTCTCTCTCCAGTGGTCACTACTCACCTATCCAAAATCTTCAAAATCTTTCCTGGTTCTCTTCCTATCATTCTGACTGCTCCTTCAGTGTATAATTTGCTACACATCTTCTTCTTTTCACTATTGGGGTCCCTCAGGGTTCAGTCCTTGGTCCTCTTCTCTTCTCTCTCTATACAGCCCCAATTGGACAGACCATTAGCAAATTTGGCTTCCAGTACAATCTTTATGCTGATGACACACAACTATACACTTCTTCCCCTGACTTTACCCCCGCTGTCCTAATAAACAGCAATGACAGTCTAGTCACTGTTTCCAATATCATGTACACTCTCTATCTGAAACTCAAGCTTTTCCAAAACTGAACTCCCACCCTCCACTAACCTTCTTAAATCTGACATCTCCCCCCTCTCAGTGTGTGGCCCCACGAGAACGCCTAGGCAGCAGGCTCGTTGTCTGGGTATTATGTTTGACACCGATCTTTTTTTCACTTCCTATATACAATCTCTTGCCCGCTTTTGCCACTTGCACCTGAAGAATATCTCTAGAATCCACCATGTTCTCACCATGTAAACAACAAAAACTCTCACCGTGGCCCTGATCCACTCCTGCCTTGATTATTATAATCCTTTTTTAATTGGCCTCCCCTCACGAGATTTTCCACTCTCCAGTCCATCCTTAATGCAGCAGCCATGGTCATCTATCTGGCTAACCGTTACTCGGATGCTTCTGCTCTGTGCCAGTGATTGCACTGGCTGACTACACATTACAGGATCCAATTCAAATTGCTTGTTCTCACCCACAAAGTTCTTCACAGTTCAGCACCTCCCTACCTCTCCACCCTTATTTATATCTATCACCCAATCCATTCTCTTTGCCCTTGGAGACACTTTAGACTAACATCTGCACTAATCCGAACTTCCCACTTTCGGCTCCAAGACTTCTCCTAAGCTGACTCATATGCGAGGGACAATATGTATCCTCCACAATGGCCACCGAAACATATTGAACCCACTGGAGTGCATTGCAATCACAGGCAAGCCTGTGAGTGCAGGACAGAGGAGCAGTCCACTGCCTCCAGCCCGGGTCTTGCATGTGGCTCATGGCCATAGATTTCATTTAAAAGCCCTAAAGGTACCGTCACACAGGGACATATCGCCGGCGATATTGCCGGGGATCGCGGGAGCGCGCATCCCTGACAACATCGCCGGTGAGATGTCAGACTGAGAAACTTACCGGCGATGTCGCCGGCTAGTTGCCGCGGCTATTGCTCGCTGGGTTGCCCAGCAACCCAGCAAGCGATCACTCGCAATGTTGGATATAGGCGGAATCGCCCGCAACATTGCAGGTTGCCGCGTTACACAGGGCGATCAGGCAGGATCGCCTGAGCAACATCGCCAGGTTTCCCAACATTGTTGGGAAAACTGGCGATGTGACTCAGGCGATTCATCGCCTGATTATCGCCCTGTCACACGAGGCAACTCGCCGGCGATGTCGCCGCAACCTGGCCACGCCCCTCAGTTGCCGGCAACATCGCCGGCGATATGTCCCTGTGTGACGGGCCCTTTAGTAAAGGTTTGGGTGTGTCAGTGGTTTGTTTGCAAGCTGCAGAGCAGGAAGCTCTGTGCACGGCAGGTCTGAAGGCACAACACAGGCCTGTAAGGACGAAGTATCTGGCGCACCACAGAGTGAAACGGTGCGGCTGTCTCCCAAGGCAACAGGTTTTACACTGACTGTGTGGATCACCTGGCTACGACCCAGAGAACATCTTTTGGCATTTAAGTTGTGAGTTGTGCATATAAAGCCGTTTAAGTTGAACTTTCCTTGGGTCACTGCCTCATTACCGCACAGTGTGAACACCGCTGCACTACAACCCAAAGAAATTAGTTTCAGCCACTCCCTAAAAACACATCTATTTAGGGTGGCTTCTCATGCTCCCTAGTCGAAGTCACATAGACATAGCCTATTCACTGTACCAGACCCATAAGCATTACGAAGAATGGCTGCTCTCTTGCAACCTTTATCTATCCCCCATTTTCTCAAGTTGGCTGGGCCATCATTGTAAATAAGCCCCTGTAATTTGTGACACCCCCACCTCATTGTAGATTGTAAGCTCTTATGAGCAGGGCTGTCATTATTATGCTTTAATTTTTGTATTTTTATAACTAATGGTACCTTTATATGCCGCTACAGGATGGTGGAAACAACCGGGTAGATGAGAGAAATGTATCTTGCACCGCCAAATCAACCCGAGGTAGCGGCGTGTAAAGACGGTTGTTTCCACCGTCACTTGCGGCACCTGTTTCAGAGCAGAGCTCAAAAACAGGTTGATTTCAAGGCGATGGTTACGGCCTGTATCGGCGTGTAAATAAGGAACAGGAGGGTTGTTTCGACACCTTGCTATCTACCTGGGGCGTGACACAGGCTCCGGGAAAACGCCCCCCTTCAGCGATCATTGGAGGAAGCTCCTGCGTTACGATAGGTAGTCGCTGCATAGGGCGGCATATTTAAGGAGCTGACCAGTCACACTACACAATTGCTCGTGCGTCATGTATTAGTCAGCCTCCTGCGCTGGCTGGCCAATCGTGATGCTATTGCGTTGTCCTATCAGCGTATGAAATTCTCGTAATCCACAGTTGTGGCACGCCTATGTGTTGTTCCGCCCATATTACCTTGTTATAGTGGCGTGTAAATGAGGTAAGGTGAGCTACAGAAGGTAACTTGTGGCACCCGGTGGTGTATCCAGAGATAGATGTAACCTACTGTAGCGCACCTTGTTGCGGCGTGTAAAGGTGGTGCGGTTACCGTTTTCAACCGTTTGTGCGTGCTCGTGCACGTGAAGCACCCAGTTGTTTCCACCATCCTGTAGCGGCGTGTAAAGGTACCATTACTTATGACTGTTTGTACATGAACCTCTGAATTGTAAAGCACTGTGGAATATGATGGCGCTATATAAATAAAGATTATTATTGTATATTATTAAAATAGGCTCCTTCTTCCTACAATGCACTACTACACGGAAAGGTATTGAAAGCATGGAAGTACAAAAAAAATTAGTGTTCATAAATAAGTTTCAGCCACTAGATGGAGACATTGTACTGTGAACAAAAATGTAATGCTAAACATTCAAGAGGACCTGTCACCCCCCCCTGCTGGATGGCAAACTAAATACAGCACTGAATGCAGCATGTTTGCTGCATTCAGGGAAGGGGTCCCCATGTCTCTAGCCCCCCTTTACCCTGAGAAATAGACTTTATAAATCTTACATATAGTGAGTCCGGAGGGCATTCCTGGTCATGGAGTCATTGCTGCCACGGGGGTTCTCCACGCCTCCGGCTTCTCTGTGCCGTCTCTAACTTCTTTGTTCATCCTCCTGTGTGTGTGTGACCCCCTCCTCGCCTGCGCTGGCGTGTAAGTGTCTGATCTCACGCAGGCGCACAGCGAGGACTTGTCATGAGCTGGAGCCAGCTTCTAACATCACGGCCTCGCTGTGCGCCTGTGTGAGATCAGAAGCTTAGACACGTGCGCAGGTGAGGAGGGGGCCACACACACACAGGAGGAAGAACAAAGAAGCCGGAGGAGTCACAGAGAAGCCGGAGGCGGGGAAAACCCCTGTGGCAGCAATGACTCCATGCCCAGTAATGCCCTCCGGATTCACTATCTGTAAGCTTTCTAAAGTCTATTTCTCGAGGTACAAGGGGGCTAGAGACATGGGGGATCCCTTCCCTGAATGCATCAGACACGCTGCACTTAGTTTGCCATGAAGCAGGGAGGGTGACAGGTCTTCTTTAAAATTCAATGTTGTAACACAAAGGGGGCGTTTCCACAGGAAATGACGTCATGATGACATGTTTGTGTATATAAAGTCCTTTCTATGTAACTCAGGTGGTTGCCTAAGTAATAGTGGCACATGGTCTGAGATGGCAGTAGTTTAGCGGCAAGACCCAGGACTTGTAATGTGAGATCAACTTTTGAGTGAGTTCAAATCCAATGGAAAAAACTTTTTAAAGATAAATAATTTTTTTTTTTGCCTTGAAATTTGTGTTTTATATGTAGGGCTCTTTCGTCTTCTTTTTTATGCAATGTAAATTTTGATTATACACTTTTATGAGTGATTTTACCTGTTTGTAACCCAAAGGGGGCGTTTCCAAAGGAAATGACGTCATGATGCTATTTTTTTTGAAGATATGTTTGTGTATATAAAGTCCTTTCTATGTAACTCTGTAACGAATGCCCTGATGAAGTGGCCACTTGGCTACGAAACGCGTCGGCTTCCTTTTGTTTGGTGTGTGGATGAATAAAGAATAAAATCAAAATTGTCTCCTGAGGTCAGCGTGGAGGAATCTCAATAATACAAAAACCTTCCTTTTTTATCCTGGACGGGATCTGCAGCGACCCTTTACGTTTACAAGGTTGGTTGTGAACCCTTCACAACCTGAGTAGGTGAGTGGAACACTGCTATATTAACCCATTGTATCCACATTTATTGCTCTATTGTGCGCTCCCCTTATATAATGTTGAAACATGACATTTGAAGACTCAAGTGGTCTCTAAAAAATAGGTTTTAAAAAAGTTGTTGGACAAATGAAAATTGCTAAATTTTTAATCCTTTCAACTTTCAAACAAAAAAAGTTTAAAAAAATTATACTACTATAAAGTAGACATGTGCTAAATATTATTAAGTAATAATTTTGTCCAATATGACCGTCTGTTTTGAGAGCATAAAAGTTCAAAATGTGAAAATTGCTAATTTTCCAATATTTTCATCAAATTTCTGATTACCGTATATACTCGCGTATAAGCCGAGTTTTTCAGCCCACAAATTGGGCTGAAAAGTTACCCCCTCGGCTTATACGCGAGTCACTATACGGGCGCCCCCCCCAGAGGTATACAGGCCCCCCCATCAGTATACAGGCCCCCCCCAGGCTCGGGAAACCTGTAAAGGAAGATGATTATACTTATCGCTGTCCGGCTGCCGTCCCCGCTCTGCATCGCGACCCTCCATCTGCATCGCGATCCTCCATCTTCCGGGTTCCTGTCGGCGCCGAGAATGACGTCATTGTCGGCGCAGAACACAGGAAGTCGGAAGCCGGAAGATGGAGGAGCGCGATGCAGATGGAGGATCGCGATGCAGAGCGGGGACAGCAGCCGGACAGCGATAAGTATAATCATCTTCCTTTACAGGTTTCCCGAGCCTGGGGGGGGCCTGTATACCTCGGGCTGCTGCTGTATATAGCCTGGGGGGGACTAGTATACCTCTGGCTGCTGCTGTATATAGCCTGGGGGGGCCTGTATACCTCAGGCTGCTGCTGTATATAGCCTGGGGGGGGCCTGTATACCTCGGGCTGCTGCTGTATATAGCCTGGGGGGGGCCTGTATACCTCGGGCTGCTGCTGTATATAGCCTGGGGGGGGCCTGTATACCTCGGGCTGCTGCTGTATATAGCCTGGGGGGGCCTGTATACCTCGGGCTGCTGCTGTATATACCATGGGGCTGCTGCTGTATATACCATGGGGCTGCTGCTGTATATACCATGGGGCTGCTGCTGTATATACCATGGGGCTGTTGCTGTATATACCATGGGGCTGCTGCTGTATATACCCTGGGGCTGCTGCTGTATATACTCTGGGGCTGCTGCTGCTGTATATACCCCTGGGGCTGCTGCTGCTGTATATAACCCTGGGAAGGCTGCTGTAACACTGCTGGGGCCTGTATATACCACTGGGGAGGCTGCTGTATACAACACTGCTGGGGGCTGTATACTACCACTGGGGAGGCCTGTATACCATCGGGGGGGCCTGTATACCACACTGCTGGGGGCTGTATACCTGTGCTGGGGTCCACCCTCGGCTTATACACGAGTCAATAGTTTTTCCCAGATTTTGGGGGCAAAAGTAGGGGGGTCGGCTTATACACGGGTCGGCTTATACACGAGTATATACGGTATTTCTTTAAAAGCAAATCAGATCTACCTAAATTTATCACATCGTAAAGTACAATGAACCATGATAAAACAATCTCAGAATCACTGAGATGTTGAAGAATCGAAAAGTTATTACCATATAAAGTAACATGTCAGATTAGAAAAATTTTGCATGGTCAGGAAGGTGAAAACTGGCTTTGGTATAACACTTTGGACACCCCCTTCTCAATCACTATATTTCTCCATATAAAATAATAACAGTCTTTTCTCATTTCCGATGTCGTTCCAGCAATATTGGCGACTGGTCACCCAGGGATTCCTCCCAAGGTGAATGTGGCTTTGGTGGGATGGGGTAGGGTACCTTTACACGCGGCAACTTTTCTAGTTTGAATTGAAGCGCTACCAGAGGGATCACAGGGATGGCAAATTATTCCAAAATAATTTCTTGTTTTATGACATTATAAAAACATACTCTTATATACAGAATCATAAAGGATCATTTCCTCTTTTCCACTAATTGGTTAATTAGTTGCATATGCAGACCTCACTTGATGAGTATACTGAGGTCACATTATACTCTAGCTAATAGTTTACCACAATTTCTTAGGCTGGCTTCACACTGCAGTTTTTCACTGATCAGTGTCTGTAAGAGAGTAAACTAATAAGCTGCTAAAACCAAGCAGACTGCCATTTTGTAGTGGCCCAGGAAAGTGAAAACACAGTCTCTGGTTGCCATGGTGACTGCTCTGTGTCTAGGAAAGTGAAAGCACAGTCTCTGGTTGCCTTGGTGACGGCTCTGTCAGTTGCTCCTGTTGTTGTTGATCTCTTTCTGCGGTGGCCATTACTAGTTTAAGGATTACAGCAAAGCCAGTGCAAGCTATATGGGCCTTTAAAGTTGTTTGCAAGCCCTGTTGTGTGGACTAAAGACTTTATCTTGAACTGAACAAGTGTCCAGCATCTGAGGAGAGGCTGAGGCGATGTTCCCCCTGATGGAGCGAGTGATTGGCGTCCAGGAAGGCCGTGAGTGACTGCGAAAGGAGAGCCGGCGTCCGGTGCCATCCACATTGGGAGGATCCTGACAAGGTCCTGACAAGCCCTGGAAAAGAGTGCTCCACAGATTGCACCCCAAGCTTACAGAACTAAAGTGCTGGACATGTGAATCTGGCATTGGCTGGTAAGCTGCCAAATTTTGCTGTTTTACAATACGTTTCTTTTTGTGCAAAAGGTTTTTTTTTTTCTTTTCTTTTTCTGGACTTGCTGCAGCCCACGTGGAATATACACCGGTGTAAAGCTACATTTGAGGTTGATGGTACCATAGTTTTGAGATACCCGGGTATCCTTGTGCTAAGTGTTTAGCCAGCATTGATATAGTGTATTGTATTGTTATTAGCTGTGATAAGTTATACTCAGTGTGCCATCTCAGAGGTCCCATCAGACTGCCCACAGTTGATGTACATAGCCTTTAGTTAAGTTAAATCCTTGATAAGTCTAACGTGTAGGTAAATTTGCTCCTGGTCCTGAGTGTGATTTACATACCCTGGGAACTCTGAGATCGGTGCATTGATGTCGGCTAACGCTGAGGGTGTTAAACTGTGATTGGTAATATTTTAAGGGGATTTTGAGACTTTTACATTCCATACTGAACCATACTTTGATCCCCATATCAGTAAAAATACTGTTGTTTATTTCTGCCTCTGTCTCAGTCTGTGACTAATTGGATCTTAATAGGACCTCCGGTCATTTCATGTCCATCAGTGTTTGGGTGCCAAAACCAGGAGAGGAACCAGGAAAGGAACTCACAGAGAAAAACTATAATTGAAAGATTGACACCTGTTCTTAGTTCCTGGTTTTGGCACCCAAACACTGATGGACACTGATCAGTGAAAAACTGCAGTGTGAAGCCAGCCTAAGGCGGCCGTCACACGCTACGATATCTTAAAAGATATTGCTTGAACGCGCCAGATTAAACATCGCTTGAACGATGTCTGTGCGTGTGACGGCAAGATACGACGAGCGAGAACTGATCAAATCGCAAAATCGTGATCTGAGCTCCGGACCTCAGATTTGACGATGTCGGCCAATTAAATACGCACAATCGACACGTGTAATTTGACGACATCGCACGAAACGTGTGATTTCAGCGATGGCGAAATCCAACACGTAGGCGTGCCGGGTATTCACCTGTGTCACGCCTCCTCAGTTGTGATTCCTGAACCCTCATGCGTTCCTATTGGCTGGGCCATCGTCTGCTATTATTGGTTAAAGCTCCAGCGTTACGATTGGTTCTCGCTTGACATGGCGCCATTTTTTGTGGAGCTGTCACTTCAGCACCAATACACACATGCGCCGTTTAGCTGATCATGCATTTTTGTATTGAACTTACGGCCACAACCCAAAGGCGGCTAACTCAAAACACTCATTTATATTCTTGTTATGGACCCAATCCAGTCTGCTCCTACTCTCAACGCTTTGCCGTTCCGCCGTAAACAACGTTTTAGTTACGGCACGCCCACGGGTTGTTGTTCCATAGGCCGCGTAGAAGTGTTCCTTGCCGGGTCACCGCGCGTCCAGCGCGTTTGTATGTTTTTTTGGACCACGCTAGCGCCCGTAGTGACGTAATGATTTCGGTTTCGCTTTCATTCCGCCTGCTAGGTACTAGCTCCGCCCGTGCACATTGCAGCACAGGCATGGCCGCAACAGGGCGCGCTGCCATGTGGGGGATGGCGGAGCTCATGATCCTAATCGATCATTGTGATCGATTGGATTATTGGGGCCGCCATCACCACCGGCACCCCAGGCTGCGTAACCTGAGCACTGTGCTTAAGATCCAGCGAGCCCTGCTCCGCCAGCTGTGTGTGGACAGGACTCCGAAGCAGATCCAGCACAAAATAGCGGATCTGAAGTTCAAGTGCCCTGGACGCATTCTGGACATTCGTGCCAGGATTGCCAGGCTGCGCGGTGAGTAACTGTTGGACCACACAACACATCTGCACATGTACATGTAGCACACTAGACAGCACCGTCAACAAACATATTAAGATAGTGTAGTCCCCGGGCTGCGTCTGCACATGTGGTTCACAACGCCTTCACAGGTGCATATGGCTCAACAGCGTTATGCAGACCCATATGCAAGCCTGTGCATGCACACGTGTAACATAATCCAGATCAATGCGGCTCATAGTGTCAGCACATGCTTGGGGACACATCTGTGCTCCCATTGGCCGCCATGACTGATCTGTGATAATAGTGCTTGGCGTGCACACCTTTTTGACGTGGTAGAGGTGCTAGTGTAGGGGTCCCTTGGGTCCCGATATGAACAAAGTCTTTCAAGGAAAACTGCACACACGAAGATTTCTCCAAGTGAAGTTGTGCATTTATTTACGTTGCATACAGACATTTAATGCGATAGGGCTGACGTTTTGACCACGTCCCGTGGTCAATATCAAAATATCGCTGTCTAGTCTTCTAACAATATGGATATATTGCACCTATGGAACTCACAGGTCCTGTATAGACTAGTTGGTGCTTTTGTTGTTCTCTGATGGTGTTGGTTGTCTTTAGAGATGTCAATAGCAGATATAAGGGGGCTATGTTATTCTGATATGTGCCCCAAGGAATGTACCTTCCCAGGTCTGGCCCTGTGAGTAGGATCAGTTCCTCCTGCTCCGGGGTCTACCAGAGCGTTCAGCGCCTTGAGCCAAGGCGCTGAACGTGCTGTTAGACCCCGGAGCAGGAGGAACTGATCCTACTCACAGGGCCAGACCTGGGAAGGTACATTCCTTGGGGCACATATCAGAATAACATAGCCCCCTTATATCTGCTATTGACATCTCTAAAGACAACCAACACCATCAGAGAACAACAAAAGCACCAACTAGTCTATACAGGACCTGTGAGTTCCATAGGTGCAATATATCCATATTGTTAGAAGACTAGACAGCGATATTTTGATATTGACCACGGGACGTGGTCAAAACGTCAGCCCTATCGCATTAAATGACTGATCTGTGTGCATACGTACCCATGGCCAAAGATCACACACTCCCCTCCACACCAGGAAGGCAACCTCGAATGGTGACCAATGGGAGTGCATGGCGGTCTGCATGCATCGGCAGGCACCGTGTCTCTCATTACCAAGCCTAGGTCTGGCTGCTGCATGCAGAGGCTTGCACATGGCTCAGCAAAACGGTGCTTACACCTCTCCAAGTGTGAGTGACCCCAAATTGTAATGGAGCCCCTACACTTTGGCGCTGTGGGCCAACCTCACAATCCCAAAACATAAGTTCACATCAATTTCAAAGTATAGGCACCAATTCTTTGTACCAACTTTCTCATAAAAGCTTCTCCATTGTGCATCACAATACAGGTACTGAGGATTCTTCTTCGGAAGAGGGGCAGCATGTGCCGCCTGGTGCAGGGCCACTGGAGACACCACCACTTCCGGCGGCAGCTGCATCATCCCCCCCAAGTCCGAGTGGGCATAATGATCACGACCTGCCAGCTGCTGCGGTCCAGGAACACAGCGAAGAGGGGTCCGGCCACTCTGCAACAGAGGAGTCATCAACCAACTCCTCCCAGCCATGGATGGAGGAGGATGATTACATGCCCTCACCACCATGCCCACAGGAGGGCGAGGATGCTGGACAACAGGCTGATGGGGATGATTGGTCACCCTCCAGCCCAGGGCCCTTATTGCAACCAGGCCATGTCCTGTGGCCACAGAGCCCGAGCCCCCCTGTTCCCCCACCTGCGACAGTGTCCAGCTCCCTGCCTAGCCCTGGCTTCGCAATGTCCCCAGACACGGAAGATGAGGAGGATACGTGGGCGGCGGAGCCCTACACCATCCGATCCCCAACAGGGCCTGGTGAGGAGGAGATGTTGCTGGCAGACCCCAACAGTGTGGCCTCCCCAAAAGGAGAAGATGAGAAGGATACGTGGGCGGCCGAGCCCTACACCATCCGATCCCCAACAGGGCCTGGTGAGGAGGAGATGTTGCTGGCAGACCCCAACAGTGTGGCCTCCCCAAAAGGAGAAGATGAGGAGGATACGTGGGCGGCCGAGCCCTACACCATGCCATCCTCAACAGGGCCTGGCGAGGATGAGATGGCGGCAGATGAACAGGACCCAAACTTTGCGGACTATGGAGGTAAGTTTATAATTGTGTTTAATAGACCATGCATACTGTAGTGAGTGTGTGGTTTATGGGGCACATCACACACACAGATAATGTTGCAGATATTGTTTGGGAATGTGTGTTTGAAGTTCAATTATGGCTACCTTTCTCAATTTTTTTACTTTGGGAAAATTGAGGAATGTGCCCATTATTTCTCTCCAAAAGCACATGCTTTAGAAACCAAAGTTGAGATATCTGTATGTGTAATGTTGCTCTATCTGCCCTCATTTGAGTCACAGAATGTCCATTAATTGGTACACTTAATGTTTTGTGCAGATGGCGAACGTGCAGGAGCTGCGGGCTGGAGCCTAAGTGCGTCCCCATCAACCCCTGAAAGGTCACAGGATGGCGATCAGCAGGGTAAGGAGCATCTTTGGAGCAAAGAGTTTGAAATATCCCCAAAGACTGTTGTTTGGTAACTGTGGTTATCTTCCCAATACAGGTGTACCCACTTTGGATGACATCATCAAGGCGCACTTAGAGTTTGCCATACAGCTCCAGTCGGCTCTCAACACACATATCAGACACGTCCTACGCTTGCGGGACATGTTGGCTGCCCTACAGCAAGGACATGGTGGCCTACCGTAACCTGGTGACAAAGAGACACTGGCCGGGTAATTCAGTACCTCAAAGACTGTTGTCCATGTTGGACCTATTCTTCATTTTTATGCCATTTTGACATTGTTTGTTTGTTATGTTTAAGCCCCCGTTGGGCTCTTTTCTTATAGTGTCCAACATTTGGACTGTATGAAGCATGTTGGCCCTAACCCGTTGGGCTCTTTTCTTATAGTGTCCAACATTTGGACCGTATGAAGCATGTTGGCCCTAACCCGTTGGGCTCTTCTCTTATAGTGTCCAATATTTGGACCATCACAAGTGAATCCTGGTTTGTCATACACTAACACACCAATGTGTCCTTGGTGTGCATGGTATGGCACTTAGTGACCTGTAATAAAAATGTTTACATAAAACTTTGATGTCATTCTCTCTATGTAAGCACACATGTATGTCAAACATTTGGGTCGGTTTATGGGTCACGTTAACCCCATCAAGGACAACTCAATGGCGATACCGGTTTAGGCAGAGGAAGGGGTCCATAACACATTTTGGTACACAAGGGCCACAATGTCAGCATGCCGTGTGTCGAGCAACCAGCAAACCTATATTAATGAAATTGATATGAAAAGTGACCCAATGCTGTTACACCATCAAACAGAAATGTGGCTTACGACTTACACATCTGCAAGCTGTTGAAGCCTGCCACCATTAATATTATCCCATGTTGTAGACCACAGACAATGATGGTAAGGACACCTCTGCGGGCTGGGGGGTACACCAAAAAGTAGTGGACCGTAATGCTGCCTAACTAAGGTTTCACAACAAGAAAAAGAACAAGAAAAAACAAGAAAAAACTAACTAAGGTTTCAGTTAAATTCCCCTGTACATATGTTTCTGTTGCTGGATGGAGCATGTGGCCTACTGTAGCTGGTCAGCGGGAAACATTTTCGCGGTCAAATTCCAAACACCATGCAGAAATCAGGGACAACATATTTCACGTGTGGGAACAGAAATTTGATGTAATTTGTTTAAAAAATATGGAATGCCAGGCACAGACCCTCACACAAATTAAATAATTACACAATATGGGCAACAAAAAGACAACTGCAATTGTCGCAGGTAGGGCACACACCAAACAAATATCAAGAGTAGGGAGGGGCAATTAGCGGGGTCAAATAAGAAAACTAACCTAAGAAAAACCACGGCCAAACTTTTTAAAAAAAAGAGAGCTCTAAATATTCTGAAAACGGGAGCCATAATAAGATTCACCGTCTGGGACGAAAGGGTTGTCCGGCCGCTACAGCTGCTGTTGCAAAGCCACTAGGCGAGGCATTGCATGGCCTGGCCCAGGTGGTGGTGCTTGCTGCACATGGGCGGAGGGCCCATGTACTGCCAGGTGGGGGGGTTTGCTAATGGCTGGGGAAGGGGAGCAGGGAAGGTGCACTGGGGGGTCAGGTTGCCCAAACAGGCCTGGTCCATCACCAGCATCATGATGCGCTCACAATGCTCCCTTTGCTCCTGGGTAAACGTGGGGAGACGCTGCGCCACCACAGAAGCAAAGGGGCATTGTGGCTCACGCACCTGCTGGGTCAGTACTTGCTGGGCCAGGGAGACCAGGTCCGGCCCTGAGCTTGGGGGTGCCTGTCGTGTACGTGCCCTGTCACGTGTTAAAGGCAGAGGGGGCCGGCTGGGCGCAGCGGCACCCTCCTCCTGCGGTTGGGATGTAGGCTCGTCCTGCCAGTCAGACACCGACCCCGAAGAGGGACCTTCAAGCGGATCCTAAAAAGATGAAAGGAACAACACATGAGCACACATGCCATTACAGTTTAGGTGGTCATTTGGTCGAAAATGATAAAGTTACAAGTATGTCAAGAAACCACATTGGTATTAGAATAATGATAGGCTCACCCCGTGTGGGTGCACTAGAAAAAACGTCTAATATATAAGGTAGAATAGCTAGGCACACCAATAATTAATAATGAATTCTCATGAAACAATCTCCTTGGATTAATTTTTCTTTTATTCGTTACTGTATCACATCAAGTATATTGTGAACGATTAACGTTAACGTTTCGACCTATTTTAGGTCTTCTTCAAGAATCTTTAATCAAAATGAACAAATATCAAGTATCAATTTAACAGAAAAAAATGTAGAATCATTTTACATCAAATTATATATGATACAAAAATACTCGTGTTAGTAACTCATTATTTATATATCCAAAGATCAAATAATATATATATATATATCCGTGCACAAGACGTATAGTGAGAACCATCACTCAGATGGTTACACAGAAAACTTTTTCCTTCTAGATCCATCCTTATACTCCACATATGACCACTCCCCTTCACTTTTTATTCCTCTTTTTTTCCCTCTTTTTTCCTTTTTTCTCCTTTTTTCTTCTTTTTTGCTCTGAGTGATGGTTCTCACTATACGTCTTGTGCACGGATATATATATATATATTATTTGATCTTTGGATATATAAATAATGAGTTACTAACACGAGTATTTTTGTATCATATATAATTTGATGTAAAATGATTCTACATTTTTTTCTGTTAAATTGATACTTGATATTTGTTCATTTTGATTAAAGATTCTTGAAGAAGACCTAAAATAGGTCGAAATGTTAACGTTAATCGTTCACAATATACTTGATGTGATACAGTAACGAATAAAAGAAAGATTAATCCAAGGAGATTGTTTCATGAGAATTCATTATTAATTATTGGTGTGCCTAGCTATTCTACCTTATATATTAGACGTTTTTTCTAGTGCACCCACACGGGGTGAGCCTATCATTATTCTAATACCAGTTACATTTTTCTGATAGAGCTCCTAATTTTTTTCGATATGGCCTTTCACACGTTCTCATATAACGAGAACGATACCTCCTCTATTCTTACACGGGTCACAAGATCAAATGAGTTCTTATCAACTCCAGCAGAAGAAGCACGTTCTATTACGTATGAGAAGGAATTAAAAAAGCAGACAGCTTTTGACTTACATTATGTGACTTTAGCTGAATATCATAAAGTCCAGAGGATTCCTAGAGGTTTACGGGTGTCATTAAGGCCTACTCTTTTTTCGGAGAACGAGGGTTATTGCAAGAAATTCGAAGGTATCCTTAATAAATGCGCTATGGATGTCATGCTACTTACCATAGAATATCTACATGAAGAACTGGAGACACTAGGCCAGAGTATTATATCACTGGAAGAACAACTTAAGGATTCTATGTCCAGCACCGAATTTGAAAAGGTGAGGAAGAAGGCGAACCAATCTAACAACGAATTCCGTAAGACTTTAGAAGCAAGAAAGAAGAATAAATTCAACAGGGATAAGGAGGACTATGAGAAAGATAGAGTATATAAATGGAAATCTACCGAACCTCTACCTTTTAGACCATCATATTATTCATCATCAGGATCAGAAGGGGAATATCCACCATATCCGCAATTTCCACCTCAATATCCAGTACAACCTTTTTTAGGACAAAGACGTACAAAAAGAAGACCAGGCGGAGCCAGAGGAGGAGGTGGACCTTCCCGGATGACACTAAGATCTCAGGTAGGTCCCAACTCATATATAACATTTCCACCTATTCATTATCCCCAGCTGAATACAGTGTCTTACAGAAGGGACTATCGTTCAGCCCGACACCAGCATTTAATTCCTTTAATTTAGAACAAGAACTGAAAAGATTCTATAGGACTCTGAGGCTCAAAGCCCATTTTGCAGATAGTCCTAACATTGATACCTTGGGGATACAACCAGATGGAACTTTTTACCTTAAAAAACTTGGTCTTAAAACGACCAGTAAATTTCATCCTCCAAAAAAATACCATCCAGTGGAGACTTACATCTCACTGGTTGATCGAGATCTTCAAGAGATTCAAGAAAAAATCAACAAAGGTGATTTTCATTTGAAGAATAATCTCACTGCAGATGAGTCTAGAGCCGTTAAGTCCTTAAAGAATAATAAATCTATAACTATTAAGCCCGCCGACAAAGGAGGTGCGATAGTTATTATGGACAAAGTATATTATCGTACAGAGATATTGTCACAATTATCGGACGCTACAACGTATCGGTTGGTACAGAGGGACCCAACATCAGAGATCAGGGAGAAGATAAGGAGAATTGTAGATGAATCATTGTTACTTAGGATAATCGACCAAAAATTGGCTGATTTCCTCATTAAGGAACATCCAGTGATACCGGTATTATACACCTTACCGAAGATTCACAAGAACCTTAGTAAACCGCCTGGTCGTCCCATCGTGGCTTCAACTGAATCCATATTATCACCACTAGCCATGACCCTGGAGAAGATTTTGAGTCCCTTAGTACCTAAATTGAAATCATATATTAAGGACACGAGTGATTTTTTGGAAGTTATCAGGAAAGTTAAAAATGTCCCTAAGGGGTGTTTGCTTGTGACGATGGACGTCAATAGTTTATATACGGTCATAGATCACCAGATGGGCATCAATGCAGTCGGTTGGTTCTTGGAATTACACACTACATTCTCGATTCAACAAAAAGATTTCTGTATGCGATTACTTGAAATAGTATTGAGAAATAACTTTTTTCTATTTGAAGACACATTTTATATACAAAACCAGGGGACTGCAATGGGATCCAATATGGCACCTCCATATGCAAACATATTCATGGGGAAATTTGAGGAGGACTACATCTATAATCATCCTTCAGTAACGACGCACTTGATATTATGGCGTCGTTACATTGATGATATTTTTTTACTTTGGAATGGGACCATGCAAGAATTAAATTCATTCCTTTCTGACATTAACTCCCTGATACCAAAACTCACGTTTACAATTCAACACGATGCACATCGAATCAATTTTTTAGATACCATGGTGATAGTGAACTCTGAGGGCCTTTTGTCAACCGATCTGTTTATCAAAGATACAGATAGAAATAGTCTTTTACACTATCAAAGTTGTCATCCACGCCATATAAAAAGATCTCTTCCTGTGTCACAACATATAAGGATTGATCGTATCGTTTCGGACAGTGATCAATGCAAGAGGAGACATGAAGAAATGACTACCAAATTCACTGATAGGGGTTATCCGATGCAAATTGCATCTGGTAAAAGATTTAGGGAATCACGAAATCAAGATAAGAATAGAGTATCGTTTATTTCAACATATCATCCTTTCCATCCATTAATTAGATCCGTGATACTTAAACATTGGCCTTTGTTGTATCAAAGTTATCCCACTATTAGTGAATTTGGGAATCAACCACTGTTTTGCCACAAGAGAGCTCCTAACTTGAGACAGGATCTGGTGAGAGCGGACATTGGATCAAGAAGCAAAATGTCAACACAATCCACGTTATCAACTGTTAAGAAAGGAACCTTCCCATGTTTGGGTTGCAATCAATGCAACAACATCATTAAAGGAGAATATTTTGTTCATCCCAAAACTGGCAAGAGATTTCCTATTCGCGGATATTTCACGTGCAATTCGTCTTACGTTGTATATATCATTAAATGCCCGTGCGGTCGCGTATATGTTGGGGAAACCACCCAGCATGTACGCGACCGCATAAGCAAGCACAAGTCCACAATTAGGTGCAGGCATACCTTGTTGCCTGTACCTTTTCATTTTGTGCAACAAGATCACAGAATTTCACAGTTACGCTTCCAGGTTATTGAGAGCGTACCCCCAATGAGGAGGGGGGGTAATAGGATTCAGAGGCTCAAGGATCGAGAGGCCTATTGGATCCATACCCTACAGTCACTGGAACCGGACGGATTGAACCGTGAATATGAAACCTATATATGAATAAAATATATACATTTACTACTAGAACTTTCCACCAAGGGGTGCTATTTATTCAGAAAAAATATGATGAAGGATAGGGTATTTGAACCTACTCTAGACCTTTTTCATGTTGGTAGATAAAAGATTAAAAACTAAAAATCATAAATAAAAACAATTATTTTTAATTGTTATAATTCATCATTATATATATTAATTACTGTATATACCATGGTGGCTACATTCTAGTGGTTATATTCTAAATAAGATAATAATAACAAAATTTATGGTGCACCAATTAAGTGGGAATTTCTCTTCTTTAACTTATATAATTGTTATATTGGAAATTCTTCAATGTCCATAGACTTCCCCTATAGTCCATATAAACTCAAAATCTAATAATGTGTAATCATTATATCAATCTTAATATATATTGATTATTGTCTCTCTATTTCAGACGCACTATTGATCCTCTACTGTGAAAAAGCATCTGATGACACAGAAAACGATCTCTTATGCCTAACACTGTTGCTGGGTGGCTTTTACTTTCGATTTTGAGCCTTTTCTCCCGTTTCTCTCTATTGCTGCATGCGGCGGACTGCGTGCGTGTCACGCTCTTATGCGTTCCACAGATAGCGGACATGACGTATATTGTCATGTCCCGCCTTTCCTTGTTAATAGCCGCGTTCTGTCTAGTGGCGCCGCACACCGTTCAGGACATCATACTGACTACATCAGGTAAACCCGATCCGGGACTTTATTTGACACAGAGTCTCCTATTATGCTGTTTCAATTCTGATTATGGAACCTTTCATTATTAGGTTCATTGGGCATTTTCCCGTGCACTGGTACGTACATGGTCAGTCAAATAGCTGATAGTTCCCTTGTTGAACTGATCATTTGATTAAGTGTTGTGGAATATACTGGTGGAAAAATTTAGTGTTTTACAAGGATTTTCCATGTTTGGACTAAGTCATTTATTGTTGTCTTTTGTACATATAGACTTTTTTGCTACAAAATCTCCAGGGTGAATATATACCTATGACACATATAACATGTAAAACTACCAAGGTAATGAAACAGTTGATATTTTTCTTTAAAATAAATTGACTTGTGATGATATTACTTTTGTATCCTATTTAATATTGAATTTTCCCTGATCTTTTGTCTTACTCTATTAAGAAGGATTAGATAGACTATACATTATCATGGAAGTTATATTGAGAATATTTCAGCTAATATATCTTTGTTTATGTAATATATCTTTGTTTATGAAATATTATAATGATTAGGGCCTCTATCCTTTATCCTAATTGCAGGTTATTTCATTCATTGAGTATAGCACCTTGTGGACTTGTAGAGAATTACATATAGGTAATATACACAGAAAACTTTTTCCTTCTAGATCCATCCTTATACTCCACATATGACCACTCCCCTTCACTTTTTATTCCTCTTTTTTTCCCTCTTTTTTCCTTTTTTCTCCTTTTTTCTTCTTTTTTGCTCTGAGTGATGGTTCTCACTATACGTCTTGTGCACGGATATATATATATATATTATTTGATCTTTGGATATATAAATAATGAGTTACTAACACGAGTATTTTTGTATCATATATAATTTGATGTAAAATGATTCTACATTTTTTTCTGTTAAATTGATACTTGATATTTGTTCATTTTGATTAAAGATTCTTGAAGAAGACCTAAAATAGGTCGAAACGTTAACGTTAATCGTTCACAATATACTTGATGTGATACAGTAACGAATAAAAGAAAGATTAATCCAAGGAGATTGTTTCATGAGAATTCATTATTAATTATTGGTGTGCCTAGCTATTCTACCTTATATAAGAAACCACATTGGGCCTGATGTCCTAGCAAAGTCCATGACAGGGCCTCCAGCTTAGGGCAAGAACACAACACTCACTACTTGTGTGCTAATCGATTGCTTGCTAAAATTGGGGGGGTTTGGAAACACCTTAATCAAGATGGGAGGCACATGGGGTCTATGGTTGCCTTCTCTACATTGCTAACTTGCCATAGATGTTGCCAAACAATGTTTAATGTGTGATCAGTTTGCAAGATTGGTCAAGGTGATGAACTTACATTAGCCCCCTCCACGTCATCCCCAACATTGGGCTCTTGTGGATCGGCAAAGTCGTCACTCTCGAGTGGTCGGCGTGGCTCCTGCTGCTCCGTGGTGAAAAGGAGCTGCTCATAGTACCATAACAGGGGTCGATATACCGCCCCCGCTGCCATGCCTGACCGGCGGGACTGGATCACTTTTTTGTGCTCCCTGCCGAAAACGGTGCGGAGGTACTGGATCTTCGTCTTTATGTACTGACGGTCGAGGTCCTGGTCTGGAAGAAATTGGCGGGCCACCACCAGGAGCCTGTCATAAGCGGCATTTCGGAGGGCCCTGTTGTTGTAGCCTTGAGCCCGAGTTAGCCACAGGCAGGGGTTGTCCTTGTATGCGGCAATGAGGGCAGTAATGTACTCCCGATCGGTCCGGGGCATCTGTGATTCCAAAAAAAAATAAACCAAACTATCAATCACTGTGGCACATGGTCCAAGCCATGTGTAAAATGGCAGCCACAGGAGTAAAAGTCACCGGCCATAATCAATTTGGCAAGCCCCCGCTCAATAACACAACACCACACTTGCTTAAACAAAGATTGTTGGTCAAGTCAATGGGATGTGTGCTGTTGTGACAGTGACAGTCCAAACTTTGTGCCTGGAGTACAATATAATCACTTGCAGTTTACATGGGTCAGTCTCATCATATGATGTGAACATACCTTGACTGAATCCAACACAGTGTGTAAAATTGGAGAGAGTTATGGAAGCCAAAAGATATCCTGGCGTGCTGGCTGGTGTGTCTCCCACTTGAGTCAAAAGACAAACAAAACAGCAGGGACAACACACATGTTCACAGTGCACTATTTATCCTAAGAGATCACACAGCTGTTGGTCATGACAGGTGCGATATGCATAGACATCGCAATTACCACGCCCGGGACGGGACGTATCTGCTGCGTTGGGGGTGTACGTGCGGTTTCTGACACGCCTGCCGTAGAACATAGCCCCGGCGTTGTGTGTGGCTCATTGTTTCACCACGCCTGTTTGGCGGGCGTAACATCGTGTGGGTGTGTGGTTTCTCGTTGAGGAGACACGCCTGGTTAAGGGGACGTCTCGCCTTCTCATATAGCGTTTCATGGAGATGCACAATGTCTTTGCTGCGGAGTTACTGCCGGTATGTACGTGGGGAGTCTGCATGTGATACATTGTGAAGGTGGATAACTGTAGCGTTGTCAAAATACATAGGACTGTGTTTGTGTTCTTGGCCCACCTCTGTGGTTTACATGTTTTTTTGGTTTGTGTTTTTTGGGTTTACATTGTGCGTAAATTAGCAAAATTCAAGGACTGAAGCATTGCCGTGCTGATTTTGAGTCATCGGGACATAGTTCGTTACTTTGGTGACTTGATATTGGAGTGACACCCATCTGAGCGACCACTGCATGTGAGTAATTATTGTGTGTGTTGGACCTTTTGCCATACATATGGTCCTCCGTGTGGCGGATGTTCATGGTGTTAAGCGTTGTTAATGATGTAGGAAGTGTGATGTTGTTTGGGATCTCACTGTATGTAGGTTTTTTTTTTTTTTTTTTTTTTTTGCCCGACATTTAGGCGTGTTGAAACATGTGGCCTTCCTCAACACCTTCATTCATAGTGTAGGTGTTGTTTGTTTTTCGGACCTTTTTTCTCCATGTGTAGGGCACCTGTACATATTTTGGCAATGTCATGCTCCTTAAGTCATTTCAGTTCTGGTGTTCACATTGTGGTCCAAACACCTTTGTGCGTAGGCACCATAGTAAACATAGTTTTGCCTCTTAAACAGCATGAATCCGGATGACCGTGCCGTGGTGGGGGCTGCTTTGCTGGTGCAGGCAGCACGTGTGGAGGATGAGAGGGTGGAGAGAGGCCGGAGGAGACCCCGACGCATCTGGGCCAGGGAGTGGCTGCAGCAGCGCGATCAGCATTCCCACATTCGCCTTCTGCACCAACTTCGGGACGACTTCCCACGGGACTTCCAAAATTTCCTCCGGATGACAGATGAGACCTTTCAGATCTTGTTGGCAGCAGTGTGCCCGCTCATCAGACGGCAGGATACAGTAATGCGTCCAGCAGTGCCTGCGGAGGAGAGGTTGGCCGCCACACTGCGGTTTCTCGCAACAGGTCGCACCATGCAGGACTTGGTCTACTCGTCTGCAATATCACGTCCCCTCCTTAGCCAACTCATTCCGGAGACCTGTGAGGCGATACTGCGGGCTCTAGCTCCAACTTACATGCGATTGCCGCAAAACCCCGAGGAATGGCTGGCCACTGCCGATGAATTCAGCCAGAAATGGCAATTTCCCAACTGTGGAGGTGCCATTGATGGGAAGCATGTGAGGATCACACAACCCCACAACAGTGGTTCTTTTTTTTCCAATTATAAATCATATTTTAGTATAGTATTGATGGCAGTGGTTAACGCCAATTATGAATTTGTGTCAGTGTCCGTGGGCACAAATGGTAGAGTTTCAGATGGTGGGGTTTTTGACCAATCGTCATTTGGGCAAAAACTGACGAATGGACGTCTCAATTTACCAACCACCAATCGCACCTGTGGCAACATGAACTTTGTTTTCCTGGCAGATGAGGCGTTTCCGCTCCATCCTAATTTGATGAAGCCATACCCCCAGAGACACCTAAATGCGCAACAACGCATTTTCAATTATAGGCTTTCCCGGGCACGACGAGTCGTGGAGAATGCCTTTGGCATCATGGCTAGCCGTTTCCGCATATTCCACACGGCCATTAATATGCGTCTCGAATCTATTGACCTTGTGGTTATGGCCTGTTGTGTCCTCCACAATTTTCTGAGACGCCGGGATCGCCAGGCCTACACTCCACCAAACTTTGAGGACCGCATAGACTCCAGCAATGGGGAGGTGGTGTTGGGGGGCTGGCGTGCTAATGCCCCACAGATGGCAGGACTCCAGCCATTAGGTGGTGGGAGCAGCCGGCAGGAGGCACAGGAGATGAGGGACCGGTACTGCCAGTACTTTAATGGTACAGGGGCTGTGAGCTGGCAGCACAACCTCCCCTAATTATTAGGGTGCCATGGGGAATTAGCCATTGCACTGTTTGACTGTGTCCTGCAGCTCCGGCTTGGAGGCAGGACATGTGTTCCTTTTTTTGGGGCGGAAGAGGTTTTTTTTTTGTTTTTAAACATACCCAGATTTAGGGATATTTCAGTTTATGTTTTGAAGAGGGCCAGGCCTTGCCCATTGGAGGGGAGATGTGTGTTGCAGGCATACCTGTTGTCTGTGACATGAGCCAGGGATTTGGGTTGTTGGTGCTTGTTGGCACTATTTTGGTTAATTTGTGTAGAAGGGCCCGGCTTATGGGTCCTGTGAGAGACGGGCGGGACCAGGACCCACATACCTCCCCAAAGGCCCTTGTGACAGTGGTCACATTTTTTTTTTACAGCACCTAGGGACAGAGTTAGGACTGTCTCGACCAGGGCCTACCGTGAAGTTGGTGAGGCAGCTTAATGTGCGTTTTTTGGCAAAAACGTATAAACCAAAAGGCCCTGATTTGTGTCACAGCACTTGCTATTTGGTACATTGTTTGTGTACGACCCCAGATTACATACAAAGACGCATATGTTGGACCACAGATATGGTGGTTACGACACACGTGTTGCAAAGCACAGTCAAGAAGGACATTAGGCCACCAGGAACAATGAATGTTCCGAGACGCTTTGTCTCCTTTGCGTTGTCATACATTTGGCCCACAATCCCGCTTGATTGCCACATGCGCTTTCTCACACACTAAATCAAACATCAGCAAGGGCACACAGCAAACACACATGCGTTTCACAGGCGTTTGGTAATATCCACTCATGACACACACACACCTCGCTCCAGGATGATTAATTAAACGCAACTTTACACTTCACTAATTGCGCAACGCATAAGCGAGCTAATTCTGCACAACGCAACACGGGGGATGGCGTTATGTACCTTTTCCCCATTCAAAATTAGTTATGTGGTACAGCACACATATACATTGCGACCAACATCACAGGACATTCTGGAGATGAGGCCGCCATGTTTCGAAGGACATCTGACCCAATGAGGACGCAGTACTGAGCACCAATGGTGTTGTGAGGGGCGCAGCTTAGAGACCATGTACCATGCCTATGGGCTCCAATGACGCCCACATTTGCTCCCACATCGTTTAGGAGATTTCTGTGTGACTATTTGATGAACGATGTCCACTGATGATAAGTGCATCGCTCAGATGATCGCTGGATGGGTGGATCGGGGAATCGTCTGAGCGATGTCTGTGGGTGTAGCGTTGTGATGAGCGATTTTGCGTGTCGTTCGGACGATATGCAAATTTGACATCATGTACGACATCGTGAGCTAAATCTTTACGTGTGACGGCCGCCTAATGGCCACTTTACACACACCAACTTATCTGTCCAACTTCTGAACAACTTACTGGTTGCAGTGAAATCATGGACATATTGTTCCATTTGTACACAGCCACAAAATGGAGCAATGTGTCCATGATTTCACTGCAACCAGTAAGTTGGTCAGAAGTTGGACAGATAAGTTGGTGTGTGTAAAGTGGCCATTAGTTAGAGTATAATGTGACCTCAGTATACTCATCAAGTGAGGTCTGCATATGCAACTAATTAACCAATTAGTGGAAAAGAGGAAATGATCCTTTATGATTCTGTATATATAAGAGTATGTTTTTATAATGTCATAAAACAAGAAATTATTTTGGAATAATTTGCCATCCCTGTGATCCCTCTGGTAGCGCTTCAATTCAAACCAGAAAAAATTTTTTTTTTTCCCTGCACTTCAACACGAGCCTCCCTTTGGGCGGCTCGTTTCTCTGGGAACAAGCAGCAGGCCAGGAGATCCAGGAAATATCCCTCTGTAGGATTATATGCGAACTGCACAAGACCCTAGAAAGGTGAGAACAATACCTAAGAGCAACCGTTGCTACTAATACACTGCACTTAGATCTGCGCCTTCTCTTTTCTCCTCTATCCCCAGTCTCACTGACCTCACAGTCTTTGAAGACACTATTTGACAACTTTTCTAGGAATTTCACTGGCAACTTACTGGTTGCAGTGAAATCATGGACACATTGTTCTATCTTGTTGCTGTGTACAAATGGAACAATGTCTCCATGATTTCACTGCAACCAGTAAGTTGCCAGTGAAATTCCCAGAAAAGTTGCTGCGTGTAAAGGTACCTTTAAAGGGATTGTCCCACTACTAGGATAACCCCTTCTCACTCACTTGTTTCCCCCATGTAAAATAAAAATAGCCTATATTTTGCTTCCGAGGTGTCATTCCAGCAATGTTGGTACTTGGTCTCCATGATGTTGTTGTGCCATGTGAGCCCTGCTCCAAATCAGCAGTCGCTTCTGTGGCACCCCTGCGGTCTGGTTACCACAGAGGGGTACTGCACCCACTCCACGGGTGCGGTATTACCAACCCTGTTTACCGCAGATGAGAAGTCCACTCACCCACAAACACACCCGGTCCCAGGGATAGCAGGTGAATCCAGGCAGTGGGACAACTCAGGCAGCCCGTGGGAAGGCGGGTGAGAAAGGTGGTGGGTGGGAAGTGAGTAGGAAGTGGTCAGGGAAAGGAAAGGGTCAAAGGGAAAACACCACGTGAAGTGGGAGGTCAGTTGGGAGAGAGAGAGCAGCGAGGGAGGACAGAGAGGAAGGACCCGGGGAACTTGAGCGGAGATGAGTCTCTTCCCAAGGCCAGAGACCTAGAGGAGACAGAGGGAGCCCTAGGGGCGTAGGCAGTGAGCGATCAACCCATGCGCTCGAGTCTGCAGTGAAGCGGAGGGGCAGGGCGAGCACCAGGGACCCAACTCTGAAGGTGGTGAAGAGACTCCAACCTCCAACCACGGAACTGGTGGCCATGAGATCTGGAGGAGCTGTGGCCAACTCCTGCCACATCTGCCGAGAAGGCAGCCGTACTAGGGACAGGGGACACAGCTGGTCGCCCGACAAGCCTGTGGCTACCGGATTGGGGCTCTGTGCACAGAGGCGCGTGCAGGAAGGAGGAAAGCAGGCAGCGCTGAGGAAGGAAGGCCCGAGAGGGAAGGAACACAAAAGGGGTCTACTGGACAAGCCATCCTGGTTACTAAGGACTACCCGGGCGGCAACTGTACTTGAACTGTGACTTGTACTACGTGCAGAGAAAACTGGAGTAAACCGGGTTTGAAACTCAGAACTGTGAGACTGTTCATTTCCCACCTGAGGAGCAGTAGACTGAAACGCCGTGCAGGTAGCAGGAGACTGCCTGTGAGATGTCCCGAACCTTCTTTGCCGCCAGCTTAGCCCCGCTGGCCAGTCATCAGCCTAAGAACCCCTGACTCCGGATGCCCTGGGGACCTGCTCCATCTGTGGCGAGCGAAACCACACAGCTGCCATCCCATCATTCCCAGAGGTCCTGGACCGCAGCGGCGGCAACTAATAGCTGCATACCATGGTGGCGTCACGACAACCACCCCTATAAATTCCACTATTCCATAACCCTGTTCCCCCTTTTTATTGGCCGCTCATCAGGGTGGCCACGGACCGGGTCACGCCACCGTGACATCCCCCAGACACTTGAGGACATTGAGAGGCACGGCTCTGAGTACCCCACGGCCCCCACTGGGGCGAGTCACTTCCCTCTTAATTCCTTCAAAATAGACATCTGCTCACTTCTGCTTGATTACAGTTTTGTTAAAAGGAAGCGAGATTGAAGGAGCTGTTGATTGGGTGCAAAGATTAAGTGGTATAACATCGCTGGAACAGCGCCCGCATCAGAGGTGAGTAAAGGCTATTGTTGTTTTACATGGGTAGTGAAATGAAATAGCTAAAAAAGAGGGGAATAAAAAATTATTTTTAATAATACATCTTAAAATCACATATAATAGACTAACATACCTATGAGGCCTTGGCTTGCCTGATCTGAAGACTTATTACCTGGTGGCCCACATGTTTAGAGTATTGGATCGGTGTAGGCACGGGCTATCTAAACCTTGGGTCCGTATTGAACAGAGCTTCTCAGAGTTCCCGTTGACTGCCATTCCTTGGTTACCAGACATTGCTGACTACAGTTTGAGATCACACCCAACCATAGGGGCAATGTTGCTTTGTTGCTCCAGAGGAGAGATCAGATATCACCTTCTGCCCTGCCCCTCCCCTCTGATGCTGATTCTGGGGTCACATGACTTTAAACTTGGACTGACCGACCCTACTTTTAAATTATGGACGAAGAGGGGCTTGTTTAGGGCTGTGCACTTCCTGAAGAATGAAGCCTGGTTGTCTCTGGAGGAGATACGGAGTATTACTGATCCATCTCCTTTGGACAAGTCGAGAGCCATGCAGCTGAGGCATTTCTTAAAATCTCTCCCGGGGCGCTTTGGTATCAAGGTCCTATTAAAACTTATGAGAAGCTATGCTTGAAGGAGGGTCCCCTGTCCCACTCCTTGTCAATTGTGAAGACTATTTTGACTCTCTCGGAGTATCTCCCACCCCCAGGGTACCTGATGAAATGGAAGAGGGATCTGGGTATCAGGCTTTCCCTGGCACACAAATCCATAATTAGTTCTAATCTTCAGGAAGCGAACTTTTAAATTTTGACTACCGTATATACTCGTGTATAAGCCGACCCGTGTATAAGCAGACCCCCCTACTTTTGCCCCCAAAACCTGGGAAAATTTATTGACTCGTGTATAAGCCGAGGGTGGACCCCAGCACAGGTATACAGCCCCCAGCAGTGTGGTATACAGCAGCCTCCCCAGTGGTATATACAGGCCCCAGCAGTGTTACAGCAGCAGCCCCAGTGGTATATACAGCAGCAGCCCCAGTGGTAGTATACAGCAGCCCCAGAGGTATATACAGCAGCCCCAGTGGTAGTATACAGCAGCAGCCCCAGTGGTAGTATACACGCAGCCCCAGTAGTATATACAGCCCCAGTGGTAGTATACACGCAGCCCCAGTAGTATATACAGCCCCAGTGGTAGTATACAGCCCCAGTGGTAGTATACAGCAGCCCCAGTGGTATATTCAGCCCCAGTGGTAGTATACAGCAGCCCCAGTGGTATATACAGCCCCAGTGGTAGTATACAGCCCCAGTGGTAGTATACAGCAGCCCCAGTGGTATATTCAGCCCCAGTGGTAGTATACAGCAGCCCCAGTGGTATATACAGCACCAGTGGTAGTATACAGCCCCAGTGGTAGTATACAGCAGCCCCAGTGGTATATACAGCCCCAGTGGTAGTATACATACAGCCCCAGTAGTAGTATACAGCCCCAGTGGTAGTATACAGCCCCAGTGGTAGTATACAGCAGCCCCAGTGGTATATTCAGCCCCAGTGGTAGTATACAGCCCCAGTGGTAGTATACATACAGCCCCAGTAGTAGTATACAGCCCCAGTAGTAGTATACAGCCCCAGTGGTAGTATACAGCCCCAGTGGTAGTATACAGCCCCAGTGGTAGTATACAGCAGCCCCAGTGGTAGTATACAGCAGCCCCAGTGGTATATACAGCCTCAGTGGTAGTATACATACAGCCCCAGTGGTAGTATACAGCCCCAGTGGTAGTATACAGCAGCCCCAGTGGTATATTCAGCCCCAGTGGTAGTATACAGCCCCAGTGGTAGTATATAGCCCCAGTGGTAGTATACATACAGCCCCAGTAGTAGTATACAGCCCCAGTGGTAGTATACAGCCCCGGTGGTAGTATACAGTGCCCCAGCAGGGCCCCCTCATAATTTGGCGCCCCCACCTCACTTTCTGGGCCCCCCGCATGCAGCGCTGCGCATATACATTACCTGTCTAGCAGCTGTCACCCTCCGATGGCGGATCGCGGCTCCCGGCTCCGGGCTCCATCTTCCTCGCTGTCTTCCTGCTTTGTGACCGGGGCTCATCGCAATGACGTCATCGCAACGCCGGCCGGTCACCTGACAAGCAGGAAGACAGCGAGGAAGATGGAGCCGGGAGCCGCGATCCGCCACCGGAGGGTGACAGCTGCTAGACAGGTAATGTATATGCGCAGCGCTGCATGCGGGGGGGCCCAGAAAGTGAGGTGGGGGCGCCAAACTTTGAGGGGGCCGTATTGACTCGCGTATAAGCCGAGGGGGGGACTTTTCAGCCCAATTTTTGGGCTGAAAAACTCGGCTTATACGCGAGTATATACGGTAGTTGGTATAGGGTCTCTAATAGCCTCCATGCGATGTTTCCTTCGGTAGATCCTACATGTTGGTGCTGTGGTCAGGGGGAGGGTTCTTTCTTGCATATCTTCTGGAACCTGGGGAAGCTTGCCATGTTTTGGGAGGATGTAAAATCGACTATCAAACTGGTTACAAATACTGAACAACATATACAAAAAGGTTACTGAGGGCACCGCTAGAATTGTATATTAGGATCTATCCCAATTATGTGTATTAGAATATACAACAACAAGAGGAAAACCACATAACCAAATAGGGATAATCACTCTGGGCATAATATAAAAGTTTATACTTTATTACACTATATGTCAAAAAGCGCAGCAAACAAAACACAACACAAAGCAAGATGAAGAACAATTAAATAGTGTGTGAAACACATTGTACAAACTGAATCGCCCCGGACAACAAGCATATACAATAATTGGTGATAGAAACAAAAGATAGCAATGAGTAAATCACAAGGATGTATATAAAAGCTGGAAGTTTCAATCATGTAACAACCTCTGTAACCAGTGCAGTCAGCAAAGTTAATACCCTATTGCAGTGAATAAGCCCCTGAAATATCCCAGATGTAGGGGAAGCTGCAGAAATCTATTGCAGCAAATAAACCCAAATAAGGAGAAAATAAAGTGCACAAGGGGCATCTGGAAGTAGAGCAAAGCAGATAATTACCAAGGGTATACCAGACTGGACATGCACCAGCCCGTGTCCCGGGGTCAGTGTGGAGATAATAACCAAGGGTATACCAGACTGGACATGCACCAGCCAGTGTCCCGGGGTCAGTGTGGAGATAATTACCAAGGGTATACCAGACTGGACATGCACCAGCCAGTGTCCCGGGGTCATTGTGGAGAGGACCCTATGCGTATCGTCCGAATGGACTTCCTCAGGGAAGAAAGTGAAATGACATGACTTCGGGACACTGGCTGGTGCATGTCCAGTCCACATCCTTAATTCCCATAATGTGATATACTGATAGGGAATTAACTTATACACTTATCACGTTTGGCACTTTGCACTTTGTATAGTTATGTTAGTTTTATATACAGTGCCTTGTGAAAGTATTCGGCCCCCTTCAACTTTTCAACCTTTTGCGACACTTCAGGCTTCAAACATAAAGATATAAATTCTTTTTTTTTGTGAAGAATCAACAAGTGGCACACAATTGTGAAGTGGAACAAAATTTATTGGATATTTTAAACATTTTTAACAAAAAACTGAAAAGTGGGGCGTGCAATATTATTCGGCCCCCTGTAGTTAATACTTTGTAGCGCCACCTTTTGCTGCGATAACAGCTGCAAGTCGCTTGGGGTATGTCTCTTATCAGTTTTGCATATCGACAGACTGAAATTCTTGCCCATTCCTCCTTGCAAAATAGCTGGAGCTCAGTGAGGTTGGATGGAGAGTGTTTGTGAACAGCAGTTTTCAGCTCTTTCCACAGATTCTCGATTGGATTCAGGTCTGGACTGTGACTTGGCCATTCTAACACCTGGATACGTTTATTTTTGAACCATTCCATTGTAGATTTTGCTTTATGTTTGGGATCATTGTCTTGTTGGAAGATAAATCTCCGTCCCAGTCTCAGGTCATTTGCAGACCCTGAGATCTATGCTTTCCCTAGCCTTTGTCTTATCAGGTATATTGCATGCTCCCATGTCTTGAAGAGTGACAAATTTACATCTTATCACAATGGCAGCACTCACAAGATAAAATCTTTTATAAACTGCTGCAGTAGCAATGTTGTTAATTTGATCGAATGCGCATTGTGTCACATTCAATACATGGGATGCACGTCAGGTGAATTCAAAAGGAGAATCTGTTTGCATCTGAAATATGCATGCAATCTCTTAGCTTTGAATA